>JAUMJJ010000038.1:13880000-14030000 GCA_033556795.1 Tapera naevia
TTTAGAAACACTTTCATTCCTCACAGGAGTAAATCACAAAGTTAAATATGCATTTAATATCAATAATGAAGATTTTTTCTTCATACTCCAGAATTGCAGATACTGGACTTCAGTTCACAGAAAAATATTCTTTCAGATGAAACTTTATATCAATGTCCTTATGTACACACATATAGCTAGCTATGATTACGGAGCAACAACGTCCAAAACATAATCTAACGTGCCACATGGGTTCCTGTTAGATATTTGATGATGTAACTGCCAAAATCCCACAGACAAGGAAAACAAGGCGTTAGAATCAGTTTAAGAAAATTAAATAACTGCACAAGTTACAGCAAACTAATTCTAGTACACAAGAACTACGAGATTACTTTCTAGTAGTGGCAATTCTTCAAGTGAAAGAGTGTGCACATATTTGTGCATGTCCTAACACTAGTGGTCTGAGTGTTTCCATCATAGTGCTTGCAGAAGCTACCACTAAAAGCCACACTCTCTCACTTAATACAAACATAGTATGAAAACATTTGGTATTGTTTCAGTTTTACTCTAGATTTTCTATGAACCACCATAGTCTATAACAGTGCAGATTCAATTTTGAATTTCACTGAGACAGAGATGCGTCAACAGAATCTGTTTTTTCTTCAGTGACTGATAATTCCTTTTGAAAAGAAAGAAAATACCAGGTAAAAAAACTAACAATACAATGACTATGAAGAAGCGTTAGCTGTTAATTATCCCATTGAAATTAAAACAGAAATTAAAACTGAGGTCATCCTCTATGTAAAATATATGTACCCCATGGAAATCTCAAATTACAGACTGGACTTTCCTGGAGAACTCCAGAAAGTTACTATCCTTAATTTAATCATAAGATATAAAAGCTTATTTTGAAGTCCAGAACAACTGGTCAGCTCCTCTTTCAAAAATGAAAATAATAATAATAAAAACCCACCACCACAGAAAGAAGAGTTATACCTTAAAGAAACATGTATTCTATATTATATATCCTATTATTGAGCAGGAGCAAGGAATGAACACGTCCTCTATAGCCTTGAAGAATGCAAAAGTTCTACAAGTTCACATAATAGTGCACAGTTCTGCCCATTCTCTGATTGCACAGGCAGAGTGTAAGCTCTAGTTACTACATGCTGATCCACACTGAATATATGTACACGTATGTATGTATTTACCTTGATTTGCTTTCATTCTGATCAGCAAGAGAGGAAATCAGGATAACACCTTTGGTGCTGTTTGTGTTTGTGAATGCTGTGTTTTCTTCCTCCATTGGTCTGTGTGGGTGACCACTTACAGATGTGCAAGCATTGAGTGTATGTGTGCTTATGCATCTATTGCAAATATGTGCTCACTCATCCTGCTGTCTGGGTCTGACGACATCTGTTGCAGCAGCTTCACCTCTATTGAGTGAATCACGGTATCCAAAAGTTTCTTTTCCCACATCAAAAAAGCCCCAAACCGAATGGATTTACAATATATATAAACTCGTCAATCAGGATAAATTTCTTCAAGGAATTATTAACTGTTGAAATACATCTGCGGAGATATAATCAAAATCTCTACAAATGAAAATGATCACTTTTCTACAGAAGTATAACACCAGTCTAAATCAACACACAACAGGGAAAAATCAACTGCAATCTGCTGTACGTCTCTGTAAGCAAAAACAAAGAGTGTTGGATGCCACAACAAGGCAATTTCCATCCATTCCAATTTCTGTTTCATATTTTTTAAAGGACTCTGAAACTAGTTACAAAACCAAGGAAGCATTAAAGAAAAAGCTATGAAAGAAAAAGGAAAATTTTATAAATATAGGATCCCTGTTCATCCTAGTTACTAACGTGCTTGAAACTGAGCCAGACCTCTGCCATTCTGTTCTTCCTTTGAAAGCAAATTTCCAAAAAAGAGTAAATTGAAAAGTCCCAGCAGCAGGCATAGTATTAGAGAGGTATGAGCAGTTCTGATATCACTCTTCACATTCATCCATTTTGTCTGCAATATATAATAGCTATGCCATTTGTGATGAAAGACTTTAAATGGGTATAGAAGCAAGGATTAAAAAATAGAGAGGAGAAAGACTACACAAAATCTAGGTACTATACTTGCAATCTGCTTCTTGATAAGGAGACAGAAAAGCGAAAATATTTATATTCATATCTTGACATTGACTGATAATTTGTCACGTCCATCACATGGAGCAAGTGCAGTTGCTAACCTGCTTTGCAGTCCTAACCTCTCAAAAATCAAAATTATTTTCCTTGTTTTCTTCTCATGAAAGGGCAAAGGAATGCAATTTTGTCCTGGTAGGAAGATGGGACACTGCTGAAAAATGCAAATGGACATAGACCTGTGACTATACTTGTATTAGCACTGTCACCTAGAGCTTGGCAATGGCATCTCAGCTCCACTGCAGAGAGATGGTCATTTTCTTCCCACGAATAGGTAGGGAATTTTGTTGTGCGTACAGATCCCTACAGCCACTCTCTTTTCTTCCCCATTTATAACAAGGGTATGTAAAAAGGAATTTTTTAAAAAATTGGGGACTTTACAATCTAGGTTATACTGCATAAGTATTGTATGTAGACACAACCCAACTTGGGCTGAGAAGTTGCACTGGAGATGTGTGCGCACTCAGGTAGGAGCATCTTTTCCCTGTTACGTCAGCACAGTAGTTACAAAGAAGTTGATAACATTGGATGGTGTAGTCTATGCATCCTACATGTACTACAGACAACTGTTTAACAATTTAATAATCCAAGTCTATAGATTTTATTCATTAAAATTATATTCTTCCTAATTTTCTAGTTGCCATTGGTATTGTTATCTAACTAAAAAATATTAGGTATTTTCAATAGCATTGATAACATCTATTCTATCTATCCACTTGCCAGATTGCAACAAGTAGATGTTTTCATTTTTGTGAAATAAAACAGAATTACTACCTTGCAATGAAGCCTCTATGCCTTAACCAAACACATCATGGGTAGCAGTAGTGCATACTATTATTCTTTATTTAGATAATCTTTCACTATCCTATCATGAAATGTGGAGGTCTTGGGCAGTGAGATTGTCAAAGAGTGTAAACAGCACTGTACATAATTCCAGCGGCGCACCACTAGTCCGCTACACACAGCAAAGGCATTGCCAACTCATTTCAAAGAGGGAAACTCCATTCTCTAAAATAGTCCCAGACTGAGAGTTTAAATTCTATTTTTAATCTTATTTATTCTGGTATAAATAAATGGATCTAAATACTCTACTAAAACTATGCTCCTTAAACTGCTTAAAATATTTTTTTTAAAAAAATTGAATTTAAATAGAGAGAAACATGCCATTCCCACATACTGCCACATTTACTAGGCTTCAAAAGTAAACACAGTCTACACCCTGGTCTATTGATTTTACATAAACATGAGATACACAATGATATATCTTGATAATAATTCTAGGTGTTAGGTCATAATTCATATGATATTTTTACAGTGAACCGACCAGGAAAAAGGTGGTGTTTTCACTTAGAGGTTTTTCCCCAGTATTTATAAATACGCTTCGGTATCATTAATGTAGTTTCCACAGTCAAAAATAAATAAAATCAAAATTTATTTAGGTTTCAAACAAAGTAGCAGTTTCAAAATACATTGAATGTTGCTTTTGATAGTTTAGTTACAAGAACTTTTGTCACTCCTATTCTGCGACTGAACTGTATTAAAGCTTTGACGTACCTTCTTTTAAAGTTCTTGAAATCAGATTTAAGCGAGAGACAAAGGTCAGGTTTTCTTCAGCTATAGGCACACTCTGATTGTCCATTGAAGGCTGCCTGTGCTGCTGAACAATTGTCTTTTGGTCTTCTAGCTGTGTATTTAAATCAACAGAGAACACAGAGATAGAATAAGTAATCTAAACACGTTGCAAAGAAGTTAACCTTCCTGTAATTCTATATTGCTCCTTACTGTTTAATACATATTTACTTCGACCAAGGTATCTTATTGCTTCATTAATTTATGTATTATATATATCATAGAAATACATTTGTTTTGAGCTTTTTAATATGTCTTTAAAAAGCATTTTTTTGTATATTACAAAGAAATAAGTTCGCCTATCTATAGCATGTCAAAAAAAGTAATGCCAAAATATTTATATCTACCATCTACCATATTTTGATTTTCAATCATTGAAAGACAGATTTTGTAGAATACGTTCTCTCACCAGGAAACAATTTTGGATTTTTCATGAGAATATTTTTGATTTTAGGATTTCCAACTTCTATGTCTTCACATTTGTTTTTTTAAAAAAAATCCTTTCTTCTGTGCAACAAAAGAAACTATTCTACATGACAATATCCAGTCTGAAAAGGTCATTTAGTATGAAGCTTACTGTATACGCCTAATTTTATACTGCATAATAAATCTTCAGCTACCCCTATGTGACAACTCTGAAGGTTCAATCAGAGGTGGGATGTATCAATGTTTAATGTATCTCTTAATAAAAAAATTAGCACAAGCCTTCAGTGAAAATAAATGTTCTTGGTTTATGTGATCTGCTTCACAGGACTACTAAAATGATTTTTATTACAGTGTTAGTATTCATACAGGCACAAAGTTAACTATTAGGTTTAACATAGTATAACAGGCATTGAAACATGCTTGCCCTCACAAGGAAAATGTCCTCAAACACTGGCAAGCTACAAAGTACAACAAAATTCATTACAAAGAAGAAAAAAATGCCTATCTGTATAAAACTCACCGTACTGTAATACAGCTCAGAAAGAATATCAGATTTAATTCTATATTATTGAAAAAAAAAAAAGTGTGATCAGCATGTTTTAAATAAGACAGTGACCAAAAAAAGGACAATCATACACCTTAAATGTTGTATTTGACAAATTACTAAACCTTTGCTGAATACACATTTTCATGTAACAGATTCTGTTGTAATGGTTTCCGATTTAATAGTCAATGTTCTATTGTTCAAAATAAATGGAATCAAGTAAAAAAATATTTTGGACTTCTAGAACAAAATTTCTGCTTTTCTTTAGGTCAGCACACTATTCAACATCTACTGCTTAAAAAAAAATTTAGAGCCAAACATTTTAAAAATGCTGTTTCAATGTTGATTGAAAGTATTTCTGCTCTCATTTGGATACTTAAAATTGATGCACATTAATGTAAGCATTCTAACTGAATATTATGTTGAGTATTCACTATTTACTACATTGAGTAAATTACTATCTTCTTTGGTACTTAAACGTAAGATAGCATTTTGATGAAAAGAGATGACGCATTCAGCTATTTAAGAAAATTAAATTTCTCATGGTTTGAATCAGTTCTTTTTTGAAACAACAGGTCATATTTGCAGTACCAAATATTCCAAGAATCACCAAAGTTTTAAAAGTGACAAAGAATGGAAAGAGTAAAAGAAGAGTATTCTCGTTGTAAAATAAAATTTCAGAGACAACCAATCCCTTGTCCTTGCACGTTGTATGTGAGTATGTTCAGATAGCATAAAGATTAAACTCACTAGATGCAAAAATGAACAAAATTTTTTAAAGTTTATCTTTGTCACCAGCCTGATTAACCAAGCCTCTATCTTCTGCTAATCTTTTATGACATCTAGTAACTATTCTTAGATTTAGTGTTAATGTAAGAAAACTATTTAGTTACTATTTTGTGCAATAATTTATGTTTGCTATTTGGAATCTTTATTTTGCTCTCACTATCAGAGAATGAGCAGTGTCTGTATAGGAGTCTAAGACGTTATCTGGGTCAGAATATGCTCTACAGACTGGTGAAAGCTACAATTGTATTTTTCTCAGGAGCCTGTCATGGGAAGATGTTGGCATCCTGAGTGATCTAGTATAACATCTAAACATTACTTAGCTACTACCTTCAAAAGGATAATTTCTTTTCAAGAACAATTGATGCACAATCTTAAGCATGAAGCAGTACTTTTTTCAGACAAGCAATATGTAGCCAACATGCACTTGAGATCCCATTTTTCTACATTCAAGAAATGCTGACACTTTTCAAATCAAAAACCTTCTGAGAACAACTTCTAGCAGAATATTGCATTATAGTTATCACTAACAAATGTATTTCTGAAACTTATTATTTAAACAGTACTACATTTTCTGGATTAACAGGTACAATTCTCAACTCTGTTCACAGTGTCCCAAATTAAGATGCAGTGCTTCAATATAATTTTCCCATGAAGGGAGTTTATACTCAATTGAGTTGCCTAACAAAGGCTAATTGTACAGTTTTGATTCTTTTTCTTAAAGAAATTAGCACACTAAAAACCATAACAGAGCAAAAAGGAGTTTGTGAGTACCATGATCATTTCTAAAAAAAAAGAAATCTAAAGTCCAGTAAAAGGCATGTAAATTAGCAACATTTTGCAACAGGCTTTATTGGAAAACTTATATTATTTTGTTCTAAATGGGCATTGAAAAATCTCTGTAAAATCTAAACCACAAATAGTGACTTTTTCTGAAATCAGTAAAAGCTCAAAAACGGTAGCCAGATCTATCTTGCTAAAAAGTTCCAAAGTCTATATAGTTTTAAACTTAGCTGAACATAAATACTGGCTTATCTAAATTTATAGATGTGAGAGAAAGGAAATAATCAGAAATAGCAGAATACTCAAATAATGAAAAGCCATTTATTGATACCTGGGTATTCTCCCCTTTACTTGAGTTCAAGATTTCTGAATACAATGAAAGCAACAGACAGGGAAAAACTGCATTCAGGAACTTTGATTCAAATACAGCTCATGAAATACCAGCCAAGTACTTTGTATTGTTCAGATATGATATTACCCTTCTGTTTAAACAAACAAAGTAAAAAACCAAATAAACAAACAGAATAATTGTATGAACTATTGATTTCACAAGCAGGAAGAGTAATGAAGCCTAACACTGTAAAGTTTTGTCATTCATTATCTACTTCTTTCTTTGACTCCACTGAGTCGAAAAGACTACAGCGAGGTCCAGTATGTCATTGCTTTGTGTTGGTGGGTGAGCAGGAGTTGGTACATGGACTGTGTAACAGCACAGTTAGAGGCAGATGAATCTGATGAGCTTTAGAACTTCTCTTGCCCCATCCCAGCAGAGACATGTCTCCTGTAGCTCCATGTCCCTAAGTCCAGCCAGTAGCATGTATTCCTAATAGGTGCACGTGCGCATACACACACATGATGTAAACAAAACATATGTGGCCCATCACACAGATTGCACAGTAGGAAAGGCCTGTACCACTACCCACATCAACATAAACAGCTTCCACATAGGTATGAACAGCGCAGACGGTCCCATCTTCTCTCTTTTCTCCATCTGATCAGGACTGAACTTTAACAGGCACACATAACATAGGATTGTTGCATAGCTGGCCCCTAGACCTTGGCCTCCTCTGGTTACTCAGCCCCTGGGCCCTCAGCTCTCTGACTTGTGGTCTCACTCTGGAGGCTTCCACTCTGACCTCTCTTCTTACCCACCAGCCAGTGTGACTTAAGTTTGTCAGCTGTCTTGAATGCACACACACACACACACACACACATTAAAGAGTCTCCAGCATCAGGCCTTAGAAACTCAGTTTAAGTGTGGTTCTCAGAGCCTGGTTTATCCATTTTTTGGCAGCCAGACCCAAGGATCCCTCAGACCATGATCTCACTCTCTCTGTCTTTAATGGCTGGCACTCATACCTCTTATCCTACCCATCAGCTAGTACAGTTTGAAATTTGCTACTATTCATGTTTATGGGCTCAGGATAGAGAGCAAGCCCACACATAAGGTAGTTAAAAATAGGATTTAATACAAATGAAGAATATGCTGAGGTGATAATGCACAGGGCTCAATCAGAAAGTGCACATATGCTTTTTTACTCTTTTCCTACTATTGTCCCACACTTGTTCCCACCCAGTCTGTCCTGATCCTTTCTTTTCATCACTGTCATTCCTTCTCAACAGATCTCATCATAAGTTCTACATAGTTTCACAACTCTCTTTGTTGTCTTGGTGCCTCACAAGTCCCACAGGGCTTTACTGCTTGACACTGCAGGGAGAGGATCTTTGTTGAGTCATCTTGGTGGATGTCACAATGACAACAGGCTAATTGTTCTCCTCTGGTGATCTAAGGAGCAGTCA
This sequence comes from Tapera naevia, assembly GCA_033556795.1. NCBI lineage: Eukaryota > Metazoa > Chordata > Aves > Cuculiformes > Neomorphidae > Tapera > Tapera naevia. The sequence continues at coordinate 13,888,152 of JAUMJJ010000038.1, forward strand.
GTGCAGTGTTCTCCATTAGGTTACAAAGGCTTCTATACCTATCACATTGTTTCTCTGAGCCTCACCAGGTCCCTGTGTTTAATTTGCCTAGCTTTCAGTCAGACAACCTAACATCTGCCTTCCTTTCACAAGGAGTAATTTTCTGAGTTTCCACTACGCAGCTGCTAGTTGTTCGTTGTTCCTGCAGAGCCTAGGAAAAAGGTTTTCTTTTTCTTCTTCCATTTTCCCACAGTGAAAACAGATCATGGCTGGTTGCTACCTAGTATTGGTGATATAAAAGGTAAACTACCTCCGCCAAACCCTTTCTTCTCAATTTTTTAAGTGCCTAGAATAATTCTGTGGAAACATATTCCAAAACAGATCATTCAGGATAAAGAATTCTAAAACAAAGAGGGGTGTCTTGCCCACTGAAGAGATTTGAATATTTTGTAGGGCAAACAATGATCTTACTATCCTGAGTACCCAAAATTATTAGATCCTAACAACATTAAATTTTGTCAGGACAAGTGAAAAAGAAATTATGATCTTCAAATTTTTAAGATCCTTGAGATCTTTGTCTCTGACATGCATCTGCATCCTGTGCAATAGATTTCCTTTGGTTAAAGCGATAAGTGGCCACAGATGTTCACTTACTTTAGTTATCACCTTGCTTTTTTGTAATCTTTGCTGAAAAAATACAAAGTACATTCACAATGTCCTCAAATACATTCAAAACAAATATTGTATTAAAAATACAATGGGTTTTGATGTGTTTTAGACTGTCGCAACTTAATTCCATTTGTAACATTTTCGAGCAGTGTTATATATGCAATCCAAACTTAAGTCATATGCAGATTGCTTCAAATTTAATAAGAAAAAGAATAATATGACAAAGAGTTAATTGTTGTTGGAAGCAGATTGTTAATGAATACAGTATTAATGACAGACTATAAATATAAATGTTACCGAGATACATTATAAATCAGACTGGGTATGGCTAGTTCTGGAAAAATCCTCAAATATAAACAGAAGGGAAAAAAAGTGTGAAAAATAAAGCTGTGTCATTGATCTTTTAAGTCTGAAAGAATTTTAACAGTATTCAAAATCTCTCCACTGGGGCATTAAAAGCCGTTGACAAACTCTACAGATTTCTTAGATAGACCATCACATTTTCACCAAAGTACTGAAGAATTAATTTTTTACTGTTCAGAAATTAGTAGAGAACTCATTAAACTATAGTTTAAACAGACAGCTCTTAGAAGTCGGCAGGTGATGGCGACAAATTGGAAAATTGTATCAAAATGACTATAAGTAAAAAAGATGTAATCATCACAAAAAAAGTTACAATACTGGTATATCTTACCGAAAACATGAAAAAATAAGGACATTTATAACAAATACATGTTGCTACTCATTACTCAGTTTAACTCATTATGTTTTTCAAAAGCACTAGGAAGAATCATAGGAAAGTCAAGGTCAGGATAGACCTTGAGCAACCATCTGTTCAAACTTTCTGTTGAAAAGAGGACCCTAGATTAGATTATCAAGAGCCTTGTTAAACCAAGTATTGAATTTACAGAGGAATATTCCACCATTTTTCTGGGCAATCTCTTCCAAATTTTACTTGTTCCCACAGTGAAGAATTTTTTTCCTCTATCAGTTGGCCTTGCACTGGAAGACATCTGTGCCTCTTGCCTCTTGTCCTGTCACCACTCACCCCTCATAAAGACAGAATCTCCATCTTCTCTACACTTAATCTTTGAGGCATTGAAGTAACTGTGATTTGGTTGTACTGAGCCTTCTCTTCAGCAAGCTCAAAAAACCCAAATACTTCAATCTTTTTTTATACAAGTTCTCCAATACCGTGATCATCTTGGTGGACTACAATATTTCATTCTCTGAAACTGAAGGAAATCAAGACTGCAGCATAATTTTATAGTTGTAGCCTAATAAGTAGCAAGTTTAATGAAATAAACATATCTGTTGATCCTGGCCAAAATCCTGCTCATGCAAGGCAGTGTATGTTTGCCTTCATAACTGCAAGGGTGCACTACTGGCTCACATTCAGCTTGCTCTCCACTCGGATTCCAGCAAGCGATTCTTGCTGGCCCAGTCTTTTCAGCCTCTTGAGGTCACTCTGAGTGGTAGATCTTCCTCCAGGTGTATCTTTCCTTCCAGCTTTGTGTCACCTGCAAACTTGGTGAGGGTGCATTCAATACACTCAATACATTTCATACATTGATCAATGTATTTTTTTTAATAATTAGAATTTACCACTTACTGGTAACAAACATAAGATGGTCAACAAATAAAGAAATGTGAAAAAATACATAAAAATCTTCTATTCAATGTGGGTTCCCCACTTTGCCCCCTCCGTATTGTAAAATGTTTAACATATTCTTCTCCCAGACATCCATATTTTCAGGATCTTAGCTGGTTTATAAGTCAAGATGAAAAATACTTTCAGTGCACTTCTGCTACGTTTCTCCAATTCTCTTTCTGAAAGAATTACATACTGTGATCTCTTCCCAAAATAACTTGCAGTTTCCACTGATCTCTCTCCCAAACCCTCCTTCTTATCCAGTACTTGCAAAACCCTGCTGTTCTCTTAGTTTGCTTAGTTTTAAGATTTTTGAGTTCCATGGGGAACTTGATATTTCTGTGATGTTATCATAGAAGCATGATGTTACCATTCTCTCTTCCATCAAGCTGACTAGAATCAATTTGGTTACTCTGAGAAGCAGTGTGTTAATAGACTGTGTAAGAACTGATTTTAGAATATAATTCAGACAGAAGAGAATCCAAACTGAACCAAAAGATGAGATGGAATGGGATAGTATGGCATGTCATGGCATGGATAGTCTCTTGCTCAACAAACATGGTGCTAAAATCTCTTTTGAAATATACTTTATTTCATTATTCCTTTTCTTATTTTAGCTTTAAAGCACTTTATTTTTCCCCTCTTCAGGTTGTTGGTAGTCCTTATTACCAATCCGGTTGATCTTGACAGTTCTTAATTCATTACAAAAAACCTAATGCAAATCAAATATTTAGCAGATTTTTCATTCATAGAAAAATCCAGTTTGGATGTATCTTCCAGGATTCTACAAGCCAGTGAAATCTTCTCGTTTGGAAACAACACAAAATGAAAAAAAATCCTGCTCTGCGAAGAAACAGTGGGTAGGGTTTCATATACATTTATAATTTGCCTTGTTTAAAAAATTCTCACTTTTTAATAAATTAGTTTGGGAAGCAAAAATACCCTAAAACCATAGTTCTAAAAATTAGCTTACGATATTTTCAGTGTAATTATTTTAAAGAAAAGGTGGAGCATTTCCACTTCATCTCTGTATACAATGAGTCACATCTCCTAACTCACAATAAATGCTACAACAACTACAATGTATGCGCAGGATGAAAAGATACCATCAGTTTCTTTTCTTCAATTTTGTGAAGCTAGTACTTCATTTCCTCTATCCTAAAATTAAATAAAGTTGTAAAAGCTCATAGAAAAAAACAAGAGTTTCCTTTCCCAATGTGGTGGGTTGACCCCTGCCAGCATCATATCAAAGGCAATCATTCATCACCTCCCACAGGTAGACTGATGTTAATCTAGTCTCTAGGCAATGGCTACCTCTCCCAAATTCCTGTCTCCTCAGTTTTTATTGATCAGCATGATGCCATGCAGCATGGAATATCCTTGTGGTCAGTTCAGGTCCCAGTTTCTTGCCCCTCCCAGCCTATGCCCTGGGGAGCCCGGTTGAGAAACACAGAATGCCTTCATGCTGTGCAAGCACTGCTCAGCAATAGCTAAAACACTGGTCTGTTAACATCAGCGCTATTTTTGTCACCCGTACAAAACACAGCATCATACATGCTGCTATGAAGACAATTAACTTCAACCTACCCAGAACCAGTACATTCCAGCAGTATTTTTTTTAATTTTGCAAGGCAACTCAAAATTTTTTCTTTGTATTTTGATTCAACTATTGGTTAAAATGCCAGTCTTACCTTCCACCCATCTTGTGCCTCTACAGTCATTTTATCTGTAAAGGTATAAGTCAGTGGTAACTCAAGAAAGTCAATGAAGAATACTATTGAAAACCTAGGCAATATTTTGTCTGGGAAAGACTCAAAATTCATTGACTTACACGCACAGAACTTGAGCCCTTTTGCAGTATATTGTTCTTCTTGTAGTTACATGATGTGACATTATTTTTAAGATGATATTTAACAAACTAAATTTGTATTTTGTAACTAATTCTTCTGAATGCTTATAAAAAAGGAATCTTAAAAGTTACAGAGCTTCATGGCTATATGTACACTTTTTATACAGAAACATATAAAACATTAATACTCACTTTAAAAATTGATACATCTGTCAATAATCTATCCTGATTGGTACAGCATCATGTTAGTACATTGAAAAATATGTATATTACAGAAAGTTTACACCGAAAAATTTAAATAATTATTCTTGTCTCGCATAACTTTTCACTATTATGGAAAAATTGGGGGAAGGGGAAAGAAAACGTGTATGATCATGAAATTATGACTAAGTTAGCCCAGAATACTTCTTTTTTTCAGTTATGATTATGAAAACAATATATTTCTTAATATATAACAATATAACATTTCTTTATATAGCAATGTAACATTTCTTAATGTAACATCATGCCATTTCCCAGGGTATTGTAATTAGAGAAGTCCTCAGGAATGTGTCTTGATATAAATGTTCATAATCCATATCATATTTATAATACAAATCTTTCATACTGATCACAGAAATATTTTTTCCAAACTAGTATTTCACTCATCATTACAACAAATAAACCAATGAAAAACACTATTTCCAGTGATTATATGTGCGAAATTAGACCTATAAAGGTAAAAGAACTGAAAAAACGATAAAAATATTCTAGTTTTTCGATAATAAAATGAAAAAAAAAGCAAAGTTGGGAAACTAGTATTCTTTTAGGCATTGTAAGAGAATGCATAAACTTCACCTTTCAGTGAAATTCATTGGGCAAGAATACACAAAAAACTGAAGTTTCAGTTAAAAAATGATTAGATACAGATTATATTGTAACAGAATTCTGGATAGATTCAAATATAGTTCTGGATCATACAGCGGTATTATCACTTTGGAACTGAAGAAAAGTTACTAGCATTTCTTCAAGAAGTGGTTTTGTATAGATTTATACCATTGGTGGATGGATCATGAAGTACTTCAGACAATATTTTTTTTGGCCAAACTCATATGTTAATTCACATGATATGTTGTATCTTGTCCAATGCTTCCCATTTTTTTCTTAGGAGTTTTATAATTTTCTGTATTAAGTTTCTTAGAGCAGAGTTAGTCTGTCGCAGAGTCAAAGTCTCAGCTGAAGAGTAGCTATTCGAAGATACAGGTAAAGATTTTCAGAAAAAGAGAAATATGATGATAAAAAGGTGATACACATGGCAACATATCTCCCCTGTGGGGAGAAAGCAAAATATAAGAGTAGACAACTGAAGAAGAGAGTATTAAAAGGCATAAATAGTTTCCTTTTACACGTATTCCAGTGAGTGCTTTTTCAGATTCTTTATTCTCTTCTCTAACTAACACAAACATCCAGGAACACACAACAGATGTAAGGAGCTGTAACCCACAAAGTTGAGTTTCTTGACTGCAACTCTTCAAGAAGTTTACAGTCCAAGAACTACAACCTAAGATGCAGAATGATCAAGCTCTAAGAGTTTTGTCAGAATGAGAATTCCTGCCACCAGCAGACCCTACTAATGTTACACTTATAAATAAAAGTAAATCATCTCATGCTGGACCAATAACAAAAAAAAATAACAAAAAAAGTGTGATTCCTAATCTAATTAATTTGTAATTCAATTTGAAATTAAACATAGAATCATAGAATCATCTAGCTGGAAAAGACCTCTGAGATCAAGTCCAATCATATCTGTCCCCTTACCAAACCATGTCCCCAAGAAACCCATCTATCCGTCTCTTAAACATCTACAGGTATGGCAAATAACCATCTCCCTGTGAAGCTGTTCTAATGCCTGACAGCCCTTTTGGTGAAGAAATTTTTCCTGATGTCTGGTCTAAACCTCCCCTGATGCAACTTGCAGCCATTTCCTCTCATCCTGTTGCTTATCACTTGGGAGAAGAGGCTAGCCCCCACCTCACCACAACCACCTTTCAGGCAGTTGTAGACAGTGATGAGGTCTCCCCTCAGTCTCCTCTTCTCCAAGCTAAACAACCCCAGTTCCCTCAGCTGCTTCTCACAGGACCTGTTCTCCAGCCCCTTCACCAGCCTCGTTGCCCGTCTCTGGACAAGCTCCAACACCTCAATGTCTTTCTTGTACTGAGGGGCCCAGAACTGAACACAGTACTCAAGGTGTGGCCTCACCAGTGCTAAGTACAGGGGCACAATCACTTCCCTAGTCCTGCTGGCCACGCTGTTTCTGATACAGGCCAAGATGTCATTGGCCTTCTCAGCCACCTGGGCACACTGCTGGCTCATATTCAGTTGGCTGTCAACCAACACCTCCAGGTTCCTCTCCTCCAGGCAGCTCTCTAAGCCTGTCTTCCCCAAGCCTGTAATACTACATGGGGTTGTTTTATCCCAAGTGGGGACACTCGGCACTTGGTCTTGTACAACCTCATCCCATTGTTTTTAACCTATCAATCCAGACTGTCCAGATCCCTCCACAGAGCCTCCCTTCCTTCAAGCAGATTGATGCTTCCACAAACTTACTATGGGTGTACTCGATCCCTTCATCCAGATCACTGATAAAGATATTGAACAGAACTGGACACAGCACTGAACCCTGGGGAGTACCACTCATGACTGGTTTCCAACTGGATTTATCTCCATTTGGGCCCCGCCATCCAGCCAGTTTTTCACTCAGCAGAGTGTGCCCGTCCAGGCCAATGGCAGCCAGTTTCTCAATCAGAATACTGTGAGAAATGGTGTCAAAGGCTTTACAGGAGTCCAGGTACACCACATCCACAGCCTTTCCCTCATCCACTAAATGGGTAACCTTGTCATAGAAGAAGATCAGATTGGTCTGGGAGGACCTGCCTTTCGTAAACCCATGTTGATTGGGCCTGATCACCTGATTTTCCTGTGTGTGCTGTATGATAGCAGTAAAGATGACCTGCTCCGTGATCTTCCCTGGCACATTTTACGGCACACAGGTATGGCCTGCTCTTGTGGTGCCCGAATTTCCTTCTTGAGGGGCATCCAGCCCTCCCGCTCTCCTTTGTCATTTAGAACTGCGTCCCAAAGAACTTTATCAAGCTGCCTTCTAAACAGCTTGAAGTCTGCTCTGGAAGTCAAAGGTGGCAGTTTTGCTTACCCTCCTTCTTACTCCTCCAAGAAATGAGAATTCTATCATCTCGTGATCACTGAGCCCCGGCGTCCTCCAACAGTCACCTCCCCCACAAGGCCCTCTCTGTTCACAAACAGCAGATCCAGCAAGTCACCTTCTCTAGTCAGCTCACTCACCAGCTGTGTTAGGAAGTTATCTTCCATACACTCAATGAACCTCCTAGACTCTTTCCTTTCTACTGTATTATACTTCCAGCAGACATCTGGAAGGTTAAAATTCCCCACAAGAACTACAGCTAGCTATTGCGAGACTTCTCCCAGTTGCTTGTAGAAGAGGTCATCAGTTTCTTCATCCTGGCTGGGCAGCTGACAACAGACTTCCACCACTATATGTGCCTCAACTGCTTGTTCCCTTGATTTTAACCCACAAGCACTCAACCCTATCATTACTATTAATGAGTCCCATGCAATCAAAACATTGTTTAACATAGAGAGCAACTCCACCACCCCACTTTCCTAGCCTGTCCCACCTGTTTGTAGCCACCCATAGCAGCACTCCAGTTGTGAGAATCATCCCACCATGTTTCTGTAATGGTAATTATGTCATAGTATTCTTGCCTTGTAAGTGAATGTGATAATTCGGAACAAGACATAACTGTAATTAAAATATGACAACATGAATATGCAAGCTGTAAAACTTGATGGTCACACACTATGCAAAGGTCTGGTTTACTGTCAGAGAGACAAGAAGGAGAGGAAAGGCCTTAATCAGCTTTCTTCCATTGATGCAAAATTTAGCATCCCTGACTGGTCATTTTATTTAAATATCACTATAAGATGGACTAATAGGAACAAGTTTAAGAAAAAGATGAATCCAAGAAGAATACAACATGCTCCAGAATTGCAATGGAAGAAAGTATAAAGATAGCCAATGAAGACGCAGGCACATAAATTGCTATTTCACCCTGAGATCACTGGAAAAAAAGGAGGAAATTCAAATATGTGACTTAGAAAGTGGCAAATGACAAGTAGAAGCAATGAGAAAAATCCAAGGAGGTTAAGGAAAATAAAAAAAAATATTTAATGAGACATAAAATGAGAAGAATACAATATTGCATTGTCAAAATGATGGAACAGGAAAACATTCTTACTACTTTAGTCAGAAATGTTCGCTCAGTGATATTATGGCAGTAAAGGGGAAAAGAAGATGGATGACAATCATGGGCATTTGGAGGCATTTCTCCAGTAACTGAGAAAAAAGTCAAGGAAGTAAACAGCGAGGACAACTTCAGACTGTGAGTGGATGGACAAGAGTTTTTGATACCAGGGAAAAAAACCAAGATGGGTGAGGTGAATGAACTGCTTCAAATCCATGAAAAGAGAAAAAAAAGAGCAAAATAGCATAGCAGGAAAGTGTCTTTTCTAACCATTCTGTATATGAAGAATCCACAGAGTAAGATCTCCTACAGAAACATTTATAAGTGGTAGACATGAGGCTTAAAAAAATGAGTTAGATAATTAGAAATGGTGATGAGGAACAGCTGAGAGAAAATATGCAAAGACGCAGGCAAATGTTAGCAGAGGGAGGAGAAAGGGAGAGAGATAGGCTAAGAGAGGAAGACATAAGGTACAAGAACTGAATATAAATTAACAACTGGATGGAAAATGCAGTTGAAACACTGAGAGACAAACAAGCATTAAGTGAGTAGTAGAACTTATAAGCCATTTACCAATAAAAAAATAAATTAATTAGTAAACAAGTCAAGAAAACAATTATGGAAATTATGGAAAACAAGTTGCATGTGTTAACACATATGTCAGTAAGAGGGATAAAACAGGGACTTGGTTAAGTCAGTCAGTGATTGTCAAAGCAGCTGGACGACAGTTGAGCACCAGATGTTCGGGCTGACACTACAGTCTAACTGTAGTGAAGTCAAGGACTTATCAATGTACAATAAAGCAGTTTGTGTTCCATGTATGACTAGTACACACCAAAGGCTTATGGACCACTTCTGAAGAAAAAGTCCTGCATATATAAACAATGCAGTGGTCTTCAATATAGACTGAATTATAAAGGGCAGATACTATGGCATAAAGCTACTGAATATCAGAGCTATACATTAAGAAGAAAAACATAAATCAAAGAATCAATACCAAGTTGAAAATTAATCTTCAAACAATACAATTACTTATTATAATCTAGTACCTACAATTCTCTAATCTTTTACAAGCTTTAAGAAAACTATAAGAAGAGAGAAACCTAGTTCCAGGGGATGATAAGACTGTTCGTAAAACGTGCAGGTTTTACATTAACTTTGGTCATAGAATTTTTTCTGGACAATTGGAATCTGTATAGCAGGTACATTACCCAAACAAATTTTTACTTAATACTGAGTTATAGAAAACTTTGTTCAGGGACTCAAACATGAGTAGTCAGGAGTTTTTGCTACACATACATGATGTTAATATTTTGGAGATGATTAATCAATACTTATAAGTCATAACAGCAATTTCAAAGATAAATATTGTATAGGTATTAATCAGCCACAAGGCAAAAAAAAATAAATTTAGATGAATAAACAATTTTCACTGCACCATTTTTCAAATAATTCAAGCACATAGAAACAGATGTTTTCAAATAATTTACTAATTTTAAAACCTGCTGCAAAATACATCAGTAATTTTTTTTCTACGTAGTCTCAGTCAATAGCAGAACTAAATGAAAGCCTATAAATTTATTACAGTGCAGCATGTAGTCTCTATCTTGCTCTGCCTATACATCAATAGGTCATTCTCAGTTAATTAAGTGAAAGTATAATCAGCTTAATTTATGTAGTTCAGGGCAGTTAATGATATCTTAGTACAGTACCTGAACATTTGGCCTACCCATATAACGAGCTGGATAAACCCAGTTCATTCTGCAGCTTTTCAATTTCAGTTTTCCATATTTTATCTCAGATTTCATTTTACACAACTTATTCAGGAGCCACTATGTCTAATTTCTTGAGAATAGAGCTGAAATAAAGCCAGAACAAATTAACAAGTTGACAAAGCAATATGATTGGATTGTAATCTGTGACAGTATTTTATGCAGAAAAATCATAAAAGGTGATGGTTCCAAATTAGCTACTTGTATCATTTAAGTATGTAGTATTTTAAATAGTGCGATAACAACACAAAAAGAAATAATAATAGACAAAAAGATAGGACTTAAAAATGTACTATTTTTCACATAAATTATGTAGTTTAAAATGGCCATTAAAACCAGAATTTTACAGACCACACTAACATCACATAGTGTGTTACCTCAATAAGAAGATCACTCTCTTTCTGTCGTAGAGAAACTGTTTCCTTCTGCTGTCTCTGTAGCTCATCTTCTCTTTTCGGAAGCTGCAAGTTTACACACAAAGACAAACCACAATGTCAACCAATTGGACCTCACTTAAGGAACCAAGGAGATCAATTTGTAAAGCAAAGGATGAACAGGACCCCATTTCTGAAGTACGTTGCTCAAACTGCTCTTTCATTAAAAGATGCTCTCTCTTATTGATTTTGGCTTAAGTAATGAGAAAGCTTATCCAAAAATCTTTAGCATTTGGGCTCAAGTTAAGAAAATCAATAGAGTCATTTCCCATTTGAACTGCATATGTGAGTTTTATGTACGACAGACAAGACAAAGCCCAAATCAGATAAATCGATAACATTGTCAATAGAACATGACGCTGACAAATGGCATTTTTAAGCAATTAAAGAGAGTTGTAAACACACAGAAGCTAATCAATTACAGTGTTCCACTATTAACACTTTTTAATTTATATAAACATTATTAGGAAAGCCAGGGAATGGAGATAATGAAACATGTTTCTTGATACTGTTTAGGGATTATGACAGTAAAGCTTTACTTGTCTCCACATGTACATCTTCTGATGCTCATGGGAAGAAAAGGAAATATTTAATTAATCATTGAATTCCTATGCTAACATGTCTAAATGTGTAATAAACACACTGGTTATAGTCCCTGACTGCTTTTTTTTCACCCTATCTGGAGTATAAGGACAACTGAAGTATGCAAATAACTAATAGTATAAGGCATAAAGTCATATAAATGTTGATTACAAGGAATGTCTAGAGATCACTTAGTCGAACATCTCAATCAAAGTAGGATCACAACGAGTACTAGAATGAGTCAGCTTTGGCTTTCTTAAGATGAGTTTCACAAACCCCAAAGACGGATATTCCATCACCTATCTTGATAAACTGTTCCAGTGCTGCATGACTCTCCTGTTGAAACACTTTTTCGAATGCCCACCCTGAATCTTAAACCTGTGGATTTTGATTTTAAAAATGTCAAATGCCACTAATATGAAGAGTTAACTCCATCATCCTTGTAGTTTACCTTCAAATTTCACTGACCGCTATTAAAGGTCTCTTTAGGTTTTCACCAGGCTAAGCAATTTCTCATTGAACATCATGTGCTCCAGGTCTCCAACACTGTTATACTCTTGATAGCCCTCTTTTGGACCATTTCCAGTTTTTCAAGATCCTTCTTGAACTGTATGGCTGATATGAACAAAATACTCCAGTTACAGTTTCCTCAATGCGAATGAATAACTTCCTTTGATATAGTTTCTACATTCCTTCCAATGTAGCCCAGTTTGCCTTATTTGTGATGACAGCATTCCATTCATACTCAGATTACAATCCACTGTAACCTCTCTTTTCAGCAGAGCTGCCACTAAGTCAGTTAGTTCCCAGGCTGTACTGTTATACTTGGTTATTCTGTCAAACTCACGGCCCATGGGCCAAATCGGTCCCTCCGCCTTGTTTTATCCAGCCTGGCACCTTGTTTCTACCCAGTGGCAGTGCTGAGCTCCTTGCCCCTATGGTCCTGCCAGTGCCCTAGTCACGTGCGCAGTGTAAGTGACGCGCGTTACTCTGCAGGAGCAGGAGAACAGCGGCAGCTGTGAGTTTGACACCCCTGCTCTAAAGCATAGGACTTTGCACTTCTTTTAGACTTGATTATGTTTCTGTTTGTCCAGCCTGAAAGTTTCTCAGTGTTTTTCTGTTCATTATGTCACTTAACCTTCCCTTCCCAATTTAGCCTTACGTGCAAATTTGCTGTGAGTCCATTTTAGCTTGCCATCACTGATGAAAATAACTGAATAAGAAAGGTTGCAGTATTGACTGGTTGTCATCTGGAAGGTGAGTCATTAATTACTATCCACTGTGTCCAAATGCCTGCTCATTTTTCAACCCATCTACCAGCCCATTCATCCAACACATTCATCGCAACTTATAAATAAATATACAGTTGAAAACGTTGTTGAAAATTTGAGTTATATTACATTACAGGCTCTCTCTGGTCCACGTAACCCTAAAACACAATCAAATTATTCAATTATGATGCCCATCCTGACTGTTAAGGTGCAACAAGTGCACGTGCATAACTCAACATGTGCAATTCTTCCTCATAACATAGTTCTCAAAATCCAAAGACATGTATTATACTTGAAGATAACTTAGTCAAAAAAAATATTTACCCTCATAAGCAATGAGAGCAGTATCTAAAGAAATGAGAGCTCTTGAGATGTCCACAGGTACACTAACATAAAATATGCACTTATACTTTGTTATGTGAAGACAGCCTTCTTTTTCTTTTCCTACATACATAGGATGCATTCATACACTACATTTGCAAAGCATGTAAATATATAACATAACAAAAATTCTTTTCCTGATATTCTAAAGAAATGTAAATCTAGAAACATCAAAAAGCTCTGAAAGTTAAAAGAAGTCAGAAAACGTCTACTTTTTGGCCCAAAATCTCAAAGATTATACTTTAAAAACACATGATTTTCTTTATTCTATTGATAGTTTAAATGTACATTCACACTTTAGATAATTCAAAAAAATGTTTTATCAACTACCTATCAGAAAATTGAGGATATAAAGTGATCAACTAATGTGGAATCATATTGGCCCTTATCAACCCAAAATAATATTGCATGTGGCGATGGTATGACAGAATACTAAGAAAAGTTTTCCCACCAATGCCAGTAATACTGCCTGAGCTCTGGTGGATTATGCATTGATTTTATTCGGAGAATCCATTGCAATAATTTTGTAACAAAGCTCAGTTTAGGCCACTATCCATTTGGTAGACTAAAATTAATACACCATTGAATAGAAATGGCTAAATTTGGAAATTGAACAACACAGGAAAGTTCTCGATGGCATTGGACATGTGAATATTGACAACGTTCTTGACTTTGAACTTATGAATGTTAAATTTTTGTGTCAGAGGTCTCAAGTTCAGGAATAAAAACTGGAATCTTAATATAATTCTTACAGGCAAGAGAAATTTTGGCTACATCACAAGAGTGATTTTCCCTCTGAAAAACAGATGAGAAAAGCATCATCCTTCATATACTGGAATTTATCCCCTTGTCAATATCAGTAATGGCAAGAAGGAAGTAGCTTTCATAGCTAGAAGAAGAAATAAACAGGTACTTAATATTTCAAAAGGAGACTCATTAATATATATAGCTATATTTTTTAATCCCACTGGACTGTAGGGTCTCTAAAGGGAGATAATTTTAAAATATTCCTCAAGAAATGTCTGAACTGCAGGGTGAGAGAAAAGCAAAAGCCTGACCAGCAGAAGAATGGTAGATTAAAATAAACCTTTGGTGGACCTTAGAAAGGTTGAGTGAAAACAGTTTCCTATCATTATAGGCAGATGACTGAAAATTGTGGGAATATAAAGGGAAAAGGAAAGACAGGAGAACACACAAATTTGTGAATACATCTGCAAGAAACTAGTTTCTATTAATGTTAGCATAGACGACTATGTTCTCATATATCTTGTGCAGAAGATGCCCCTTTTTATTGTACTTTCTGTCCAAGAGGCCAATTGACCAACTACATTTGGCAGAACGGACCATTTCTACAACAAAAGAAGCTCTGATGACTATTGACTCCCCAGTTGCTTCAATCAAGTCAATGATCTGTAAAGACATATAATTTTGAACTTTCAACTTCACACTTAGGTCCTTGAAAAGAACCTTAGACTTCTGCAGAAGTGTGTGTAGAGTGAGAATTACTCTGTAACCTCTTTATTGACCACTCATTTAGACAGGAATCAAGGGACACTTTTATATGTCATGTTTGTGGGTTGTTATTGTTAACATCTTGTTGAAAACTATCAGCATAAAAGGAAGAATAGAATGAAAGACCTTGAAATGATAATGATCCTTTCTGAGAGTAACTGAATATATGAAAAAAAATATTTTGGAGACCAAGAACTATAAAACAGTTTTTAATATTTCATAGAGGTTCTTTATCTATATTATTTATTCTTTCACTTTTCTCTTTACTGTTTTTATGTTCTTATTTTTAAATCTGCTTTATGTTTTAGCCTCAATAGAAAGAATTTTGGTTAGTTTTAACATCTTGGCTATAAACTGGAAGATATAAAGTTTTAGTTTTCCTTTATCCAAAATGGTTTATTAACTTCCTTCTTCCTCTGTTATCAAAATACGATCACTGAATAAGACTCTTATGAGGTATACAGGTTTAATACAGGTTTTGAAATATGAAAATCATCATTGGCCTCTACCACTAATAATATAAGGTATATAATGGAGTCTTGTTTCTTACAGAAAGCAGAAAAATGTCTATAATGCCATGGTATCCTGAACATGCCATCAATAGGTCATACAAAAATTAAAGCAGTTTTCTAATCCTTAGTAATGGCATGGAAATTTAACACCAGTAACTAAAGCTGCAACAGAAAAAACATCTTCAAATTCAGCTCCTGACTTTTCTTTTTCTAAGAGCAGGACTGATACTCCGGTACTCTGCAAATGAAAAGATCATGGTCTTAGCTAAGAATAAATATATTTTATTAACTGAGTTTCAAAGTTATTCCCTCTTTACACAACTTTCTGTAGCCTGAAATGAGCTTAAGTTATCTGTATTTTATGCTGGTCTCTATAAGCTGGAAAGATACCAAGCACATACAATCAATGAGAAAACAGCACAGCCTGGAGTATGCCCACTTACTGAAGGTACATGACCTTGCACATGACAGTAAATAAAACGGATGGCAAAACTAAGCCTTAAAGAGAAATATATAAAATACACCATCTGTTTACTCATGTTTATATTCTGGCATTCCTCTAAAAAAAGAATAAATCTAAAATAAATTACCTTAGTTTTTTTCCCACTGGAATCTAAAAATACAGTTCACCAGAACATAAAACTCCATGGATGACACTGATTTTTTCTGTTTTTCAAACAGCAATAAAATATAAAAAACTTAAAGACTATCAGCCATGCATGCAATTGCCACTGCATGCATGACATAACCAAATTGAAAGACTGACTGAAAAGTTATGAGCCATTTGTGAAAGTATCCTTTCTCAATACACTTTCATAAGGGAGATACTGTACAAGAACTGAAAAAAAGTAAGTAAAATTACTTGTGTGAAGAAATACTGATATTTTTAAAATTGTTGACTGTCATCACTTCTAGTGTTTCAGGGAGGCTATTTTCTTGATCGAGTGAATGTCTTCTTTTAAATTGTTTTCACCTCCTTACCAGATATTTTCTACTATTTCAAAATAAACTGAGAGTACAAGCCTAATCTCTGACTGGTGTAGTTAACTACTTAAGTTAGCATAGTTAAGTTATTCCTTGATTCTTCTCAGGACAGAGAACAGAACAAAATAAGGAGTTTACAAAATCGTGTGGGTACAACCCATTACAAATCCAGCCAACTCCAGGAGGAAACATTAGTCCTCTTAAGGAAGCATTCATTTCTGTCAGATCTTGGTTTTCTTGAGCATGTAATTAATCAATCCTTCTATGCCTTTCTTCCTTATCAATAAATTCCTGACAAGATTTCCCTAAATTAGAGGGTTCTTGTGTATAAGAATCCATGAATACCTGGAAAGAACTCAGAAAAATATGAAATTTATAGGTGGCTATTTTGAAAATTTAGTGCATAATATATCAGTTCTGAGTCCTCACATTAAGATTTCTGAAATGGCAGAATTTCACAGAAGTCCACATCAGTATTGAATTTCCTATTCCTTTTCTAGTATTGTCTACAGAATTTCAAAGGTTGTGTGATTAAGCTTGTTAGAAGCTTCTTGGAGACAAACAGATGAAGACAGGAATTCCTACTCCATTTTAAACTACCAGAAGTCTCAGAGAAACCTTAAATTTACACTTTATTCTTATCTCAGAAGGTGGCAAAATACTTTTTCTGATTTCTTTAGGTTTCTTGGCTGCCTTACAACAGGAAAAACTGTTATATTGTATATTTCACAACATAATCTAATTGCACCAGAAAGTGCATTCTCCAAAACACTTTTTCAGTTTAAGTCTGATGCTACAACTGTTAGCAAAGGGAGAACTCCAGGGACTGGGAGCTGAATAGTTATATGTTGCTGTTAAATGAAGCGGTTGTTCTTGAGAAGCCTCTGCCCAAACGCAACTCATATTACAACATCATCTGGGGAAAAAGTATAGTTTAAGATGTAAACTGCAATGGCATCTTCTGGTAAAGCAGAAATATCCCTTAAAGAAAGAAATGAAGCTGAAAACTGGACCAGTATAAAACAATTTATCTTTTTTTTTTTTTTTTTTTTTTTTGTGGTAGGAGTAGCCTTACAAATATTTCTTAGGCTGAAAGTCATTCTGTATACCGGAGTGCAGTAAGCGTGTCACTGGGGGTAATCATATCTGATCTGCTTAAGGACACAATGCCATCAATATAATTCAAATAAACATTTTCTGAGAAAGGAACATGGATTCAAGAGATGAGCTGTAAATCCAGGTGTGCTTCCCAAAACCTTTACATTCTTGAATGTACAAATATGCACACTGAAACAAATAAAAAAAAAAAAAGAAAAAGAAAACTCCTCAAATATGAGACATATCCTAATTCAGCCTCTACCATTTATTAGTACATTTCTATTTTCTGCATTTTGATACTAATATAGGAATGAATCCCAAAATACAAACCAGTTTAACTAACATGATATGAAATAGGACCCAGATTACATATTCGTATCAATAATTGTGACTCCAACTGTCCACAAAATGGGTCCTCATTAGTTACTGATTAACTCTATATTTCAAATAAGCACAGGAAAAGAAGTGAAACGAATCAACAAGGATTAATTATTATTAATTATTAATATTAATAGCATAAAACCAAAGGATAAATGAACAGAAATAAAAAGAATAAGACACAAACATGAGGACTTTTCTATAAAAGTAAAAATTAAGTTTTTATAGCAGGCAAGGGCAATGTTCCAAACATGGAAAAAGCCCACAATGAAACTGACTAAATAACTAAATATATCAATAAATAAAACATTTTAAAGTTGAATTAGACTACATCCAGGGATTTTGATCTTTGCTTTTGATGGACTTTTGACTGACTTTTCTCCTCATTTTTATGTACAAGAGGAGTCGTGAATGAGTGTATAAAGTGAGCACTAAGGGCAAACAAAGTATTTGGTGTAGAAATAATGTGATATCAAGCAAGGTCATCCAGTGTGGGAAATAAATAGTAACAAATGAAGAAGTGGAAGACGAGGCTACAAAAGTAATTGGCACTCAGATACTAGAGATAGATACGTAAACACAGAAATTTAGGAGGAATTTAGAAGGTAAAAGATATACCTGAGAAAAACTGACATTTAGGGTAAGAGGGTGTAGAAAAGTTGGACAAAGAAGGGATAAAAAGTAGATCAAAAGTGACTGTGGAAAAGGTGGGGATACAATATATTGCAGCCATTCAAAGGTCTATGTAAACTTCCATTTTTTTAGGATACAGTTTTCTTCCTTTCTCCTTCTCTCCTATACTATTCTTTCCAACCATGGCTGACAGACAAGCCCCTTTCCTATGATTATTTTACAACATACTTCTCTTTCTAATCTTATGACTTCAAACTGCCTCCATAAAAAAATGTGCTTGTGTCTAAATTTTGCAATCCTAATTATGCTTTTATCTTGAAAAGAGAAACTTTCTGTCCTATCAAAGTCAACTGCATAAAGTTCCTTAAATGGAATTAGGTACTTTTATGTAGCTTATCCATTACCTAATTCAGCTCCTGTAACCACAACCTTAAGCAGAGAGACACCCTGCATCATATTACTGTTATTACGTCATCTGACCAGTTTGTGTTAAATGAGGAGAATTGGAAAGATACAGGCTCCTTCACCCAGTTACTAAATCTGTGCCAGCAAAACAATACATTCCTACTTTATGCATACATAACAGACTCAGCTTTGAAAGGCAAGACCTACGTTTAAATAGACTTTGAGTTTATATTTATATTTAAATACTTTTCTAGAATTTTGTCTTCTCCTTCCTCAAAGAATAGAACTAATTTATTAATTTAATTAATTTTTTGCACAGATTACCGTTATTTTAGTGGTAGTCAAGCGTTTTCTCTTAAAAGTATTTCACAGGCTTAATCTTAGGCACAGTAAATTGCATCAAGTTAGTACTTTGCATATAGGTCATCAGTATGAATATGCTATTAATTCATCAGTATCTAAAATAAATTTAGGTTTATAAAATACAAAAAAAACCCCTGAAACGGTGCTGATTATTTTCTTTGTAGCCTTAGGAATTACAGAACACATGCTATTTATAGAATTACTTTTTTTTCAGAATTCAATATTTATGTCCTTCTGTATTTTTAAATGCAATTCTTTCAAAAACTTCATTAGCTGCACCACTTAAATACGAGTTTAACAGCAGTCTTGGTGTCACAGACATGATGTACTTGGACTTCAAGGAGGTCAATGTGATGAATGCAGATCTCACTGTACAATAGCCTTCACTAATCCATAATGCAGCACCTGCAGTCTTCCAAGGAAGAGAATTCAAAATGAGAAAGTCCATCTGGATCATTCTTTTTCTTCCTTTTTTTAATAAAAATTGCCTTCCTCATAATGAAAATAACAATGACATTCACAATTAAAGACCCTTATTAGACACTGTTATAGAATGCAAAATCTATTCACTTAATATACCGTATAAAGTATATAAAGATTTATCTAAAAATACTTGTTTAGAAGTCTTTGCCAAATATATGGAAGCTGTATGAAGTACTCCTGTTAGAATCATAGAGTCTTTCGGTTGGAAAAGATGTCTGAGATCATTGAGTCCAACCACACCCATTATGTGCTAAACCCTGTCCCTCAAAAATTCATCTACCCATTTTCTAAATGCCTCCAGGGATGGTGACTCAACCACCTCCCTGGGAAGCCTGTTCCAGTGCCTGACCACCCTTTCAGTAAAGAAATTCTTCCTGATATCTAGTCTAAAACTCCCCTGGAGCAACTTATAGCCATTTCCCCTTGTCCTGTCACCTGTCACTTGAGAGAAGAGATCAACAGTTGCTCTGCCACAACCTCTTTCAGGCAGCCGTAGACAGCAATGAGGTCTCGCTTCAGCCTCCTCTTCTCCGAGCTAAACAACCCCAGTTCCCTCAGCCGCTCCTCGTAAGACTTGTTTTCCAGCCCCTTCACCAGCCTCATCGTCCTTCTCTGGATGCGTTCCAACACCTCAGTGTCCTTCTTGTACTGAAGGGCCCAGAACCGAACACAGTACTCGAGATGTGGCCTCACCAGTGCTGGGTACAGGGGCACAATCACTTCCCTGGTCCTGCTGGCCACACTCTTTTTGATACAGGCCAAGATACCATTGGCCTTCCTGGCCGCCTGGGCACACTGCTGGCTTATATTTAGCCGGTTGTCAATCAACACCCCCAGGTCCTTCTCCTCCAGGCAGCTCTCCAGCCAGTCTTCCCCAAGCCTGTAACGCTGCATGGGGTTGTTGTGTCCCAGGTGCAAGACTCGGCATTTGATCTTGTTAAATCTCATCCCGTTGGTCTCTGCCCATCAATCCAGCCTGTCCAGATCTCTGCAGTGCCTCCTTGCCTTCAAACAGATCAACTCTGCCACCCAGCTTGGGGTCATCTGCGAACTTGCTAAGGGTGCACTCGATCCCTTTGTCCAGATCATTAATAAAGATATTTAACAGGACTGGATCCAGCACTGAACCCTGGGGAACACCACTCATGATCAGCCTCCAGCTGGATTTAACTCCATTTACCACCACCCCCTGGGCCCGGCCAGCCAGCCAGTTTTTTACCCAGCAGAGGATGTGCCCGTCTAGGTCAATGGCAGCCAGTTTCTCAAGCAGAATACTGTGACAAATAGTGTCAAAGGCTCTACAAAAGTCCAGGTACACAACATCCACAGCCACAGAACTATCATCCAATTCAGCAGAATTGTAGTAAAAAACTACAATCAGAGAAAAACACATAGATCACAAAAAGACAGAAAGATTAAGAGAGAGACAATGACTTTAGAAAATTAACACTTCCCAGAAGTTTTATTTAGTAGCTTATGAAAACATTTTGAATATTTCAGCTTGTTACTATATTCATGTTTCATCTTCCCATAAACATAGATGATGCCATCTTATTTTAAATACATAACTATTAAATGGCAGCTACCTTTTTCTTGCGTTCAATGTTGCATATCTAATTTGAAGACAAGAGATTCAGGATATCTGCCATACCTGTAGCACTTGTTACAGGACGCACGTGACCCATAATGTAGAAAGACTCTCCTTTCTCTTCATTTCTATCTCCACATGGGTTTATATAGCTATAAGGAGAAGAAGTAAGGATTTATCTCCAATTTAAAATACCATCATTTTCCCTTTTGTTTTTACTTTTTTGTTTGCTTATAGTCTTTCCTGCTGAGCAAAGGTTACTGCCTGTTGCTGTATTTTGTTTCTTTTCCACTAGCACATAAAGTTGTATGCTTTTTAGTATGAAATGTAATTATGTTATCAAAGAGTCTTACTGAGAAAAAGAAACATTTCCTTCCACATTTAGTAATATATATGGTGCATATATCCCTACTACCTAGATGCTATTTACAGTTTCAAAGTATTAATTGGACAAAACCAATTCATAAAAATATATTTTTTCTGACAAAACAATCACAGTTTTCACCAGTAAACATGTTGACAGTCAAGCTGTGAAATAAACTGTAAGAAATCCTAAAAAGTAAACTAAAGGCGCATTCTTTTCATACTGTTTTAAGGAAAGCCAAGGCCTTGAAATGGTAGAAAAGGAAGGTAAGTTTCAAACCAAGCAGTCCTTTAAGAGAAATATGGCCTAAATTCTCTTATGGAACGGGAGACTGTATTTTTTTAATAGTCTTAAAAATGTTATTTTTTTTCAAAATCTCTTTTATAAAAACAGATATAGTTCTGAATATTATGTCATATTTTGGATGATTTCCAAACGCTCAAAGAGAGTAATGGAACGACTGTCATAACTGGAGTGCTGCCATGGAAGGCTACAGGCTCTTCAGGAGAGACAGGCGTGAGAAGAGGGGTGGAGGGGTGGCCCTCTACACTAGAGAAACCCTGGATACTGTTGAAGTCAAGATCGGTGATGACCAGGTTGAGTGTCTATGGGTAAGAGTCAGCGACCTCCACTCCTTATTGGATGTGGAGGGAAATATAGTAACCAGAGATGCAGAGAAGGCTGAGGTACTTAATGCCTTCTTTGCCTCAGTTTTTAACAGCAAGGATGTCAGCTCGCTTGACAGTTGGCCCTCTGAAGTGGTTGATGGGGGCAGGGTGAAATATGGCCCTCCTGCAATCCATGAGGAGGAGGTTAGAGACCTGCTGAGCCGCTTGGATCCTCATAAGTCTATGGGGCCGGATGGGATCCATCCTAGGGTGCTGAGAGAGCTGGTGGATGAGCTTGCTAAGCCGCTCTCCATCATCTTTCAGCAGTCCTGGCTCACTGGAGAGGTCCCGGAAGACTGGAAGTTGGCCAATGTGACGCCCATCCATAAGAAGGGCTGTAAGGATGATCCAGGTAATTACAGACCTGTCAGCCTGACCTCGGTCCCAGGTAAAATCATGGAGAAGATAATCCTGGGTGAAATCATGCACCACCTGCAGAACAGTCAAGAAATCAGGCCCAGCCAGCATGGATTTAGGAGGGGTAGGTCCTGCCTGACCAACCTGATCTCCTTTTACGACCATGTGACTCGCCTGGTGGATGAGAGGAAGGCTGTGGATGTGGTATACCTGGACTTCAGCAAGGCCTTTGACACTGTCTCCCACAGTAGACTCCTAGGGAAGCTGGCAGCCCGTGGCCTAGATGGGAGCACTCTGTGCTGGGTTAGGAATTGGCTGGATGGCTGAGCCCAAAGAGTGATGGTGAATGGTGTTTCATCCAGTTGGCGGCCAGTCACCAGTGGTGTTCCCCAGGGATCAGTATTGGGTCCCGTCCTGTTTAATATCTTTATTGATGATCTGGATGAGGGGATTGAGTCCATCATCAGCAAATTTGCAGATGATACCAAGCTGGGAGGAAGGGCTGATCTGTTAGAGGGTAGGATGGCCCTACAGAGGGACCTGGACAGATTGGAGAGCTGGGCTGATTCTAATGGGATGATGATTAATAAGTCCAAATGTCGGGTACTTCATTTTGGACACAACAATCCCATGCAGAGCTACAGACTGGGGACAGAGTGGCTGGAGAGTAGTCAGGCAGAAAAGGACCTGGGAGTGCTGGTTGACAGGAAGCTCAACATGAGCCAGCAGTATGCCCAGGTGGCCAAGAAGGCCAATGGCATCCTGGCCTGCATCAGGAATAGCGTAGTAAGCAGGACCAGAGAAGTTATCGTCCCCCTGTACTCGGCACTGGTCAGGCCTCACCTTGAATACTGTGTCCAGTTCTGGGCCCCCCAATTTGGGAAGGATGTTAGGATACTGGAATGCGTTCAGAGGAGGGCAACGAAGATGGTGAAGGGGCTGGAGCACAAGCCCTATGAGGAGCGACTGAGGGAGTTGGGGCTGTTTAGTCTGAAGAAGAGGAGGCTCAGGGGAGACCTCATTGCTCTCTACAACTACCTAAAAGGAGGTTGTAGTCGGGCAGGGATTGGTCTCTTCTCTCAGGTGACCAGTGACAGAACCAGAGGGCATGGACTTAAGCTTCGTCAGGGAAAGTTTAGACTTGATATGAGGAAAAAAATTCTTCACTGAAAGGGTGATTGGCCATTGGAATGGGCTGCCCAGGGAGGTGGTGGAGTCACCGACCCTGGAGGTGTTTAAAGGGAGACTGGATGAGGCACTGAGTGCCATGGTTTAGATGATGGTTGGTGTTAGTGTTGGTGTTAGTGTTAGGTTATAGGTTGGACTTGATGATCTCAGAGGTCCTTTCCAACCTTGTGATACTGTGATACTGTGATATCCTTCCAATACATGAGGCTTCATCTTCATATATTCTTCTAAATGATTCAGTGGCCCCTCAAAAAAACAAAAAAAAATCACTTAAAGCTTATCTACTTAGTATCACCACCTTTCCAGTTTAATACGGATACCGAAATTGCTTACTTGCGCAGCTGCTGTATAAAGAAGAAAACAAGAGTGCTCAGTGACTTTGACATTCTTTTACCATTATAGTTCATTTGACCTCTAATAATTTTCTATAGCTTAAAGTGAAGGAGACAGGAATCGAAACAAAAAAATCTCACTAATCAAGTGTACTATAATTTTATTGTTATTTGAATGTATATAAATATATTTTACTATACTTAGTTCTTCAGTTGGAATCCTGACATCTGAACCAAATTCCGTGGAAATTCGAATAGTGTTTAACTATTCTGGTCCACAATAATTAGGAAACCATTTTTTTCGTTATTTTGTGTCAATTCGATGGCCTATTTAAATGTATTGGTAAGATGTAGTTCAAAGAAACAAAGATTGACAAAAAGTTCTGTTCTATATTGCATGAATAAATGACAATATCTCCAGGCTTCCAGGACCAACTTAGATGCCCAAAGTAGCCAGTGCAAATGTCTAATAATCTGGTAAGCAAAGGAGCCTGAAAAGGGAGACAAAACTTAAAAATCGTAATATTCAAGAACAATAAAATATGAGTTAATTTTCTAAAGGTTCTCTATGCCTTCTTTATTGTAATCATTTTGTCTTGTGGTTTTCTAATTGTTTTTAAAAACTTATTACAAATTTCTTTTTCATTCAGTCTTGTGTTAAAAACAAATATAAGCTATACATTTATGACTACCAGGGGATTTCCACATTTTACACATTTATTCCAGTTTCAGTTCTGACATAATATTAATGCCATCAGCTATGTTTTCATGTCAAGGTAGATCAAAAATTCTTAGTCTGTCTCTTTTTTTTCTGGTTTTTATGCCTCTACACACCATACAAAAGTCTAATGTTGCTTACCAGTCATCTGTTAATCTGACAACAGTCCAGCAATACCATGATCCAGGTGGCATACAACTGTCAGTCTAATGGGCTCTCCTTGATGAAGCACAGAAACTTCATGGGACTCCTGTAAGTGAATGGGAGAGTTTTCATCAGTGCCCTGCAGTTTTCAGTGTTTGCTCCTGCAGCATTCCAGGGGAGCTGGAAAATGCACTTCAGGATCATTCATTGTTTCTCATTGCACAGCAACAAGGCTTTCTTTGATTTTTGCTTCTTTACAGAGCTAAGTGTTGGCTCCAGCAACCTGCCACTAATAATCAATTGAATAGAAGTGCTCTGACATGATGCTCAGTTGGGACTACTGTTCACAGCATCATAACTACAGCTAAGCCTGGTACCTTAAAGTACTTACTTAGCTACTTTTAATAAATAACAGAAGATAAGAAATCTTATGTTTTCTGCCAAGGGTCTAGTATGAAGGATCGAAGCAGGTTGAGTTTCCCTTTGTGTTGTGTCTTATCAATATGTCCACAGGTTCTCCATGATTTGGCTTACTAATTCTATTAGTAGCCCTTAGACAAATGTTTTCAGCTCTGAGTAGTTTCCTTAGCTTGAGGTAAATTTTGCCTTGACTCTTTTCCCACATACTTATTCCCTTCTGTCTTTTGTTGTACTGGTAAGGTCAGTAAACTAAAATTTTAAGGAGGTCTGCACCAAATAATTATTTAAAAAAAAAAAAAAAGAGAGAAAGAAAAAATAAAATCAGTGAACTCTGATATTTTGCAGTTAAAACCAGATAATAATAAACTTTACAACTTCTATATTCTTTCTTTTTTTTTAATTTGGAAAGTAGACAAAAGGTGAGGTGGTGTATCATGTCCTTTATTAGAGATCCCTGATATTTAGAGACACTTCAGGAATTTATTAAGAATACAGCTCTAATTTTTTCTCAGGTTGGTATATTTTACAAGGATAAATTATGAAAATTTAAAGCATATTGATATTTTGTTATAATACTACCCAATATGCTTGAATGTATTGGAAAAAAACCCAGTCTATTGTAACAGTTTTAATAGATAGTTGTGTTCATTATATTAGAAGCTACAGTTAAAAGTATCTTTCTCTTTTATTCTCTATATTTTGAAAGGTACTTTTACTGCAGATTCAACAATAGCAGCCTGTATCAAATTAATATTGTTTATACGCTGTGTGTGAGAGTTCAAGCACTGCTTTAAATGCATAGAGTTCTCCACTAAAACGAGATTAGCAGTTTCAGCACTGCAATGTAACGGTATTATGAAATTATTATAGAAATCAATAACGCTTTCATTTCCAGAACTAATTTGATGGTAAGATCTGGTTTATAAAGATATTAAACAAATGCATTATTCACATTTTATATCAATTTTTGAGAAAAAGGACTTTTTTTAATTATCACATGGAAGTGGTGTAATAAATGAGTGTAATTTTTATTAACAGGAGTTAATTTACATAAAACAAATCCTCATTGAATTATTGAGTATGATAATATCTACATGCCTAGTCCTGTTTGTCATATTTTGTGCCTTTTGGCGACATCAGAATTATAACAACCTGATTTATGCACTAAATTTAATGCATAATATGACAACATACCGATAGGTATGCCTTATAATGTATAATTTAAGCATGATTGCTATATATTTCACCCATATTTTCTTGGCTTTACAATGATTTCTCATGCATCTAGAAATCTCGATTGTAACACAGGTTGCCAGATATGAATGTCTGCTTGAATTAATGAACATTTTTATAAAAATACTCTGACTATGAATGTTTTAAAAACCTTGTCATAACATTCAGCAGACTTACACATGACAGCTAGCATGTGTTACTGCATTTTCATCTTAAATATTTGATGACTGCCTCTTTAAATCCAAGATTCATAACCCAAAGGGTTTCATTTTCTTACAGCATATGTAATTCAAGAGACATTTATTAGTATAGTTCTCATTTTATGCATCAACAAAATATTTTTCAGAGAACTGTTAGATGAACTCCCTGGTTTTCAGACTTTTTTCTGAACATTTTAATTACAATTGTATGTTTTCTTTGACAATGTTGGTACACAATGCTCCCTGCTTCCCTATCTCCAGCCCCGCTGGAATTGAAAGAAGAATTCTGCAATATACAATAGTGCCGAGTCAGAAAATGTGAAAAGCATCAACTGGAATCTCATACAAACTAGATTAAATATCTGGAAAACATTGGTAACCTTTTTTTAACTTCCAAATATACCCTAAGAAACATTATCGTATACAATTACAACTCATAAAAATTTGTTAAACACACATGTTCATGTCATGTTTTTCAACTACTATTACTGAAGCATAAAATGAAGATTTCTGTATTCATTATTGCCCATAAGTAAAAAAATCAGCAATGAAAAAAATATCAAATATGAAAATGTTTATAATTATTTTAGAAGCAGATCAACAAATTATCATTGGTGCAATATATTACTATCTTAGCACTGAAGGTTGTCCACTGACAGGTCACTCTCACTTGACCTTGCATGAACAGAAAGGTAGTTCACCATGGTAACCTTGGTCTTGTGGCTTTCCATACAGTAAATCATTTCAGCCCTCTTCATGTAATTCTTTTATTGGCTGTGCAATTGAAATGTCATGCTTCACGAACAGAGAAGCTAGTAATTTCTTATGGGTGATTAAACTACCTCCGTAATGTATGAGCATGGATGGAACTGTATGCAACAGATTTAAACATGCACTTCACTTCTTGCAATTCTTTGTATTTTTCAGACGCTTACAAGGAAGTTTGCTGTGAGAATAAATAACAATACTTTTTTTTTCATAAATAAATCCTAGATAAACACCAAACAGCATCCCTTTTAGATTACATTCAGGAGCAAAAGAAAAACAGCAGCTTATCAAAAATAAATATTCAACAGTGTTCTTAAAATTAATACCTATTTTTTAATTGTACTGACAAATTCCAAAAGTCAAGCTAGTTTATAAAGGACAAGTTGGGCCCAAAGCAGGAACTGACATTCTTATTTTAATTAAATTAATATATAAAGGTGAGATATTATAGAAAATAATCAGAAAAATACTCCAAACCCTTGAGGTGGGCAGACTCCTTCAACTATTATTTCATGTATTTACATTCATTGTAAACTTGATATAGAATTGAACAATTAAGATAGACACTTTCCTTGGAGAATTATTCCTTTGAATTCAAACTATAATCTAATAACAGAAAACAAATGGTCTTTTTAAGTGACAAAAATGTGCTTAGAAGAACTTCATATCTTCCAAGTTATCTTTTATAAAACGTCACTTATCCTTACATAACTGTAATATAAAACACTTCCTGGAACCCTACTTGTATGATGTCCATACATTGTCTTTTTCTGCTTTTGCATCTGTCATGTTGATACAAGTCTGGAAGACACACATATACAAGTAAATGTGTACAAAATACACAAACTGATACATCTTTCAAAAATATTAGCAAAGAGACTTTGATACCATCATTTTCATGTTTTTTTCTCATAATAAAAAACCCCACAAAAAAAATCCCATGCAATTTAAGTGCTTTTATAAAACTAAAATAATATCTTATCGTTTTCATAACTTTAACAATAAATTACAACAATTCTGATTTTGTTTTAATTTCCCAGTTTTACTCATTCCTGCACACTATAAAAAATAATATTAATCAGTGATTTATTAAAAATTAAAGCAAATAAAAAGTGAAAATAAAATGATAAATTGAGAAATCATCTGACTACTGAGTCCTGGAATAAATCTAATAATTCAACCATCTTTAATCACTGTATCAGAAAAATAATGTGGAATAAGATTATCAATGAGAGAGTGGAAGGATCTAACAGATGCTAGGAAATTCTTTTCTAGAGTTTTTATAAGATCATAGAAACCCGTTCCTGTTGAGCTTAAGAACCCAGATCCGCTATCAGGGGATCTATTTGTGAAGGTATGAAAGTAGTAATATAGTAGACTGACACTGCATTCATCTGGATTAATAACCTCATGATGAGAATGGCAGCTGCTAGCCAGAAACCTGAAAACGGTTCCAGTTCAAATTGTGAATTTTCTATCTTGGCTACTTTCTACAGGACATTTAACATCTTATATATGGCAAAGATAACAACGCAGAAATATGATTGCATGTAGACTTAAGGAAAGAGTTTCACCTAAGCAGTAGCATTATTAATAAGTAGTGGGACACCTGAAAACCATAAAAGAGCACATAAAAAAGACACAAAATTCTTTGTCCTTCAGTTACCAAAATGTTACAAAAATGAGGTTGTGAATTCCTTTGTAAAGTGTAGTAATGGAAGAAACATCTCCTATATTTTTATACAGGGTGGGTATCTCATACAATGGCTAAGCATTGGCCCAAGTCCAGTTTAAATTTAGGAAAAAAAAAAATCTCAAATAAACTTATTTTTGAGGTAGGGAGAGAGCAAACACCTTATCAAATGAACACGTGAAAAAGGCTACCTCCTGTTTAACTCAGCTAAAAAGATTTTAAGTGGAGTCATTCTGTCTTATTTCTCTTCTGCTCCATTGTGGAACACTGCTGGAATTCCCTTATGTCTGAAAAAAAGTTCCAGTGTTAACTACAAATCTTTAGCATGAAATTGCAAGCTACATACATCAAGATGGGCACAATGAAAAATCAAGAGGGAGGCAACCCTTCGTTCTTCTGCTGGTTGCGTTCTGTATTTCCCTTTGACTATCAGTAAGTTGGACTATACTTTTCATAGCTCTTAAATAGAAGAAGAATTTCGATTAGACTACGTTCTTCTAACTACTTTCTGAGAAAATCTGTATATTCTCATTGCTGCTACAGATTTCCTATTACTTAAAAAATAACAGCTAAAACAGTGATAATAAAGCAACAACACGAAATGGCATGGTGTCAATTAAAAAGAAAAATTTCTTCACGGTCATAATTATCGAAGAGAAAACCTGAAGGAAATACTTGTAATGTATCATAATTACTATGGTCCTACAAGGGGAAAAAGGAGGTATGTAATAAAAAATCATATATTTTATATTTAAACTGTTCAGAAAAAAAAAGAGTAAGGACTCTCCAAAGACTAGAATTACAGACATCAAGGTCGTGGTTGCTTGCTAGATCAAAGAATTCTTTCTTTTAAAAAAAAAATCTAAACTGTTTCCTACGGTAGAAAAACAGGAATAGATTCAAATTTTTTCCACATTTATACAGGCGTCTCTATACCATATCCAAGCTCTACTGACCATACAGCTTAGGCTTTGCATCCACAAACAGCAGAGCACAAATTTAACATTAAGTAGGAAACTCCTGTCCATTATACTTATGATATGTTAACTGAGAATTTTAGTCTATTTCTTTTTATTTTCATGTAAGAAATACCTTCACTACCGGTCTGTTATTTAATACTTGGACTTAGAGTCAGATGCAAACTGCCATCAGGAATTGCATTTTGCAACTCAAAATATTTGTTGTTTCTTTCATATCAAGGAAACAAAAGCTCAGGAAATTTTCAAGATTATATTTTATGGTGCATTTCTCTAAGTCTTTTCATCTTTAAGAAAATATATTGTTTTTTCCCCTGTGAAAATACTGTCTAATGTTAGGTAGTCTGAAGTGACTTGCCAGGGAAGCATGATTTCTGTATGAATGCAAGAAGATGGACCAATTAACTTGGAAACAGTAGGGATTTAACTACAAGCAGTTGTTAGTTAACCTCAAAGCTCAAAGGGTAGCATGGACAATTGTATCCAACACTGCATACTCACAACAAAAGCAAAACATACCCAGAGGACTCTACACTTCTTTCCACCCTTTACCTACCACCTCCTTTAAATAATTAGTATTTGTAAAGCAGTTTAGAAATAAATTATTAGTGATACAGGCAGCTTGAAAGTAGACTATGAAAAAAAACACTTTTGCATTTGTGCATTATGTTGGTATTATTGGAGCAAACTTAAATTTTGGCTGAATTTTTCTGCTAAGTAGCATCATAACACATCAACTATGATAATACACTTAAAGTGTCTCCATAAGAACAAAAGATTTAGAAACTGTATTTTCCAAGCTAGTGTTTTCCAGATAACTTACTACCTCTTTATAGTAACTTTAACTGATAAAACATTACATTTTTTGCCTTCATATTTGATTTATTATTGTCTGATAATCTATAAATGCTTTAACAAAACATTCTGCCTCTCCAAACCATCCCTGTTTCCAAATGCTGTCCCACGACAAGAAATTAAATACCACCATGATTATTTTCTGCACTGCATAGCACCCTAATCTGTTCAGCTATACAAAACCTGCCTTCCTACTATGGAGACCTATCATTGAATTTGTTCAGCATATGAGTTCAACTTTATCAAACAGTTTTCCTCTGTTTCTTGGTCTATGTAATTTCATCCTTCCTTCTCAACACAAGATTTTTCCACTCCCAGTAACCCCACTGTATTCGTCTGTTTCCACTTACACGGGACAGCTAAAGAGAACAGCCATGTTTCAATGAACTGCTCCATTTTTCCTGGACTACTCTCCTATGCTTAATCCTTTACACATTATTTAATCTCCCTTCAAACAAATATATCAAATAATTTTCTAACATTTTTATGGAACTCCATTCACCAACTGTTCTGAAATAATCTGCTGTTTATTTATACATGAATACATTGCAATCTGAGACACAGAACACATAGCGTGTAACTGAGAAAACATTTGTGAAAAAGCCAAAATGTCGTACGCGTTAATGCTGTGCCATATATGTATGGAAGTCAGTTAACATTACTGGCAGAGGAAACTATATTATTTTATTTCACATTGCAAGGCACTTGAAAGATATAAAAATACCCAGAGAAAGGCTGAGCCTTAAATCACATTTATATACTTCTGCTATCCTGAGATTCCTTATCCTTATATATTTTCAAAGTTTCTGGTACTTCCCCACTTCAGTCTGCTTAACATTAGTTTAAGTATCAGGTCATACACTAAAAAAACCCCTTCAATTTCCTTTAAAAACACATTCAATTCAATTTTTGTGTTACTTCTCTTTTCCTGCAATCTCTCCTAGGCATACCAATTTGTGAGGCACATTTTAGACACAGACTCTGTCGCAGGACTTTGAGTTTCCTAAAAAAATTTAGAGATTCCTTGACTTTGAATTCATCCTCCATCAGAAAACATAAGTAGTGCTATAGTCAGCAGAGCCTCATTAGTCCCAGAAACCACAATAGCTGAGGTTTCATTTAACTGAGAGCCTTCAGTTTAAGAAAGATCTATTACGTGGTGTAAATAACTGCTGAAGATACAGGCTGCTCTCATTGTGAACTGAAGGGTTAAAGAATGCACCATTTGGACTTCAGTCTGTTGTACCTTCAAGAGATGTCCTCTTGTAATTACGTGTTTCATGGAACACTTGATAGCTGGAGAATTAGTTGGCACTGCAGAGAATAAAGGTCTGAGGGGAAAAAAAGGTTGGCGCTGTTAGACTGGATGATATGGTAATGAGCCTGCACCCTGGAGTTCTCCTTTTAGAGAGACACTGCTGCAACCTATGGGAACCTTGCGCTGTAAGGGTTTATTGAGAACTGGTGCCTCTTCTTCATAGCTGGAGCTATGAAAGATGATTGCAGAGAGCCAATCATGTCTGCTAGTCCAGCCAGAGCATACACCTGATGTTTCTTGGAAAAGAAGTTGGACAGGTGTCTAGTAATAGACTCAGAATTTACAGGGTCTTCAGGTGTCATATTATATGGAGACCTCCTGCTGCTTGAGACCACAACTAACACAAAAGTATTTGCCTTCTCAATCCATTTTCTTTGCTGTAAAAGAGAGATTCCTGCAGTGCTCACAAAGATAGCAGAAATGTAAAGATAACAGACGTGCAAGGTTCTATTTTTTCTATCAATACTGTATAGTAGTGAAGAATGTTTCCCAATTCTTTTCTTTCTCCTCTTGAGTGTAATGCATGCAGCTCTGCAAAATGCAGTGAAAAATGCAAATTATTTTGGCATTATTTCATCATCTTACAGAACATGCTATCATTTCTAAGTAGAGAAAAGGAAAGAATATATGCATCTTCTTAACAACTTGTTGGGTTTAGCAGAAAGAGATTATATATCCTTATATATTTTCCATGATCTATAATAACTTCCAGTTTTCAAATGTCAAGATCAAAACAAAGAAATTCAACTTCAGGTGATTTGACTTTTATTTTTACTTCCCAATACTAATAAAAATAAATAATTCCATTTTTTTTCAAAGAACAAGAAAATTACTACAGTAGAAAACTAAGACACAACATTCCTGGAGTAATTTTCTGTCTTTCATTAATTACCCTTCTATAAATAGCACACTGTACAAGGTGAAGTTAGCTATGTCATATGTAAAATTATAATATAAAAATACTGGGAAGTTGTTACTACTAGCAATTCATAAAATTAAGTCTTCCAAAAATGCTTCATCTTCATGCATTGACCACAACAGTTAGCCAACTCCAAAAGTGTTAAACAGCACTAGTTATTTCTCTAAAAGGGGGAAGATCTCTTCTTCTTCTACCTAAAATGAAAATTAATTCCCACCCAGCAAGTGTCACAGCCTCTCAAGCAAAGCAGAACTACAGCATATCCTCATCAGAAGATCAATGTTGATTCAGATTCTATTCCTTTGATCTAAACATATCTCAAGATTAAATTAAGTTGCAAAGGCAAAAGGCTTATCTATGATTTAAGGTTAATTTTATGATGTAAATATTTCCATATTTAATCTTGTTTATTATTAGATGTAAGGACTATTTATTCAACTTACCCTATTTCTCCTTGGCCTGCCACAGAGAAAACCAACAATGCAAGAAAAGATGTATAAAGAAAAGCAAAACCAGCATAGGATCATAAAATGTGCCAAATGACATGCTATCAAATGCCTCTTCCATCTAAAAAAAATTCTAATACACTTTAATCTTCATTATCACTCTTCTTTACAAGTACAGTGCTGGATGTAAGAAACATATGAAGTACGTCAAACACTTCTACTCTATGCAGCAATGTAGTATTTGAATTTAATATGCCCCAAACAATGACAACTTGCTTCTCCTTAGTACAAAGCTATGGTCTCTGAAATTAAACAATTAATAAGCAAGGAGGTATATAACTTATAAATTATTTATCCAAATGAATATTAGTCAATTATAAAGAGATATAGGGATAAAAAAAGACAGATATATCCTTTTAATATTAAATCTACTTTGGCCAAAATGTCTTTAAACAGATATTTGCATAATGGCAATGCAAGCAAAGATATATTATGGCTACTTATGTTAAAATATATATATTTGTCAAACAAAATAATGAATCCATGACAAGTTACTGATAATCAAATGGCAGGAAAAATATTACAATTCTGTGCTCTGTGTGTGAATAGAAAAGTATATTAAAATTCCCCTAAATTATTAGTTTTACCAATATTTAAGGATTTTATCTCTAGTATTCATACAGAAGTTAAAGTACAGTCTTAAACTTTCCAAAGTTTTTTGGTAAATATTCAGTGTCCACACAAACACATCAAATAATTTTCCTGCTACCTCCTAGAAGAATGCAACACAATGAGCACAGTCAAATTTTGGCTTGGGCATGACATGCAAAGAGATATCTGAGAATCACAAAACAATTCTTATTTCTTGATTTAAGTTAGATTTATTCCAGATGTGGGCATTTGTAGCCAGAAGGAAGCCACAACTCTTCTTTTGCAAAAGTTGTTCTTTATGAATTATACGTCCAGTCATCTATAGAAGTTTTGGAAAAGCTGCATATCTAAATTTTTCTGGAATTGAAATACCAGGATGATACCAGGGTACAGCAGATATAACAATGAGGTCAAAACAGGCAGGAAGAGACACCCTTTATCTAGCAGTACAAGAATACCTACACTCTTATTATGGATCAATATGTCACAAATGAGTCAACATTCTTTAATTTTCTAAATCATTCTCCATATTTTATCTGTGTTATTTACGTAAATTTTAAGCTTTTAATTATAAAATTGTCACCTACTTAATATTGGCGCAATCCAAAACCTTCAGTCTTCTGGGATGCACAAAAAACGAATGTAAAATGTTACTTGCAATTCTCTAACTCAAAGGAAGAAGTCTGAATTGGATCAAATCTTATCCTGTGAATGTATAGCTGTGTTCCATGTTAAAAAAAAAATAACTAAAATATAGACTACAGTTCTCTGCATAGAGGGCCTCTCCTTTTAACATCATTTCAGCATTAGTCTCTGACAATGACAACATTTATTTCAATTTTTTTCACAATATGTCCCAAAAAACTCCAAAGGAATTCCTGTTTTTATATGTAAACTCAGTTTTTCCTTATTTTTTAAAGTTTCCTACCTTATTCTTTTCAGCATATTGAACAGAAAAAAAACCCCAACATTGTAAACTCATATTCATGCAGAGCAGCTGCACTTAAGATAAAATCTGTAAACAGCAAGCAAGCCAGTTCCTGACAGTTTTTTTTTTTCATTAATCATTCATATTCAGGACTACAATTTTGCATTTTGCCTACGTTGTTTTATGGATTACTTTAATTAATCTTAACTGCTTTAACCCAAGATTGTGACAAAAACCTCAGAAATTCTCAAGTGAAGATTAAAATCCATTCTCAGAGCATTTACGTAAAACTGTAAGAGTTCCAAGAACTGTTCTAGCTGATGTGGGGTTTGTTATAGATATAGTAGGAGGGGACTAGCACCCCTCTACAGTGAGTTCAGGAAATTATGCTCACTGATGCATAATTGGGGTGAGTGAAGCAAAAGGCCACAAAGAGGACTAAGGGATTGAAGAATCTCTCCTATGAGCATAGGTCGAAGGTACTGACTACTCAGAAACTACCAGGTCTTGACATCATCGGGAAGAAGGGTCAGGGGGATCCTATCAATATGTATAAGTATCTGATGGAGGGGAATAAAAAAAATGAAGAAAATGAAGCACATTCTCGATGGTGCCCATTGGTTCTTTGCAGTATTAATACTCACTATGAATATTAACAAAAATATACAGTTGGCATCAAGCTAATAATAAATATTCTTGCAATTTATAATAAAATCCACAATTCTATAGTATGGGAAATATTAATATAAAGTATACCTTCCAACTATAATATAATACAATTACTGATATTAAATAACAAAAGTCATGTTCAGATCAACTAAACAGAGAGTACAGAAGTACCCAAAACCAATATCACTCTGTTTCAGTAAGCTTCAGCCAAACCAAATTTTTACTCTTTCATGAGGCTTGTTTTTACTCTTGTTTTAAAAAATTTGAAACAAGTCAAGATGGTAATTAAAGATGAATATGCCAAGCACTCACATCTGTCAAAATTGTACCAACCTCACCCACAAAGCAAAGGATTTTTCCATACTGCACTATTGTTGATGTGGCAGCTTGAAAAGATTTAGATGTACTTCCGCATGAAGAAAATCTGAGACAGAAAAGTTATCAGTAATGGTATTTGTTGTGTTCCCCCTCTGTCATCATGCACAACAGAATCTCTGAGAGACAATTTTATTTTTACACCCACCGCTAATTAGAACAACAAAAATTACTCAAAAGGTCTTGTCAAGAAAGACAAGTATAAAGACAACTTATTCACTTCTTTCATAGTCCAAAAGTTTTCAGAGTAAATTAGTGTCTAGAAATAAGCATAGAAATATCTAGAAATCAGCATAGCATGAAATACGTTTTCAAAAGATAGTATGCAGGAGAAAGAAAAAGAAAAAAGAAAAAGAAAGGAAAGATAATGATACATGAATGAAAACTATATGTAAAAAAGGTTTCCTTCATTTGTATTTCTCCTGTCTGCTTCTTGCGTACCAGAATTCCTTACATATAAATTAACTGTGTAAAATAAGAATATATATGAACATACACTGCAAAACAGAGTGGATGGAATTTCCAAAGGAAGCAGTGTAGAAACCAAGATTATAAATATTCTTCACAGTATCACAGTATCACAGTATCACAAGGTTGGAAAGGACCTCTGAGATCATCAAGTCCAACCTATAACCTAACACTAACACCAACACTAACACCAACCATCATCTAAACCATTGCACTCAGTGCCTCATCCAGTCTCCCTTTAAACACCTCCAGGGTCGGTGACTCCACCACCTCCCTGGGCAGCCCATTCCAATGACCAATCACCCTTTCAGTGAAGAATTTTTTCCTCATATCAAGTCTAAACTTTCCCTGACGAAGTTTAAGTTCATGCCCTCTGGTTCTGTCACTGGTCACCTGAGAGAAGAGACTCTTGTGTATTTACAGTACAATCCACACTTCCCTAGTATAGGATTAGTTCAAAATATACCTTCCAACTATAACATAATGCAATTATTGATATTAAATAGCTAGTAACTCTAAATACTGGTTACCCAGAGTTCACAGCCCTCTTGATGTAAGATTACATTGAACATACTCTTCTTTCCACCTTTCAGTCAGATTTAGAATAGTCTTTATAAAATCATAAAAATGTCTTAAGAGTATAAGGCCTCAAATATTTTCTATAACTACAAAGTGATAACACACAAAAAAAGATAATCTATTTAATGAAAATGTTTATGTAACTGCTATCAAAAAAAGTGAAGTGACACGTTCTGATATGGATCTTCTTTATGAGAGAAAATAGTATTTG
This sequence comes from Tapera naevia, assembly GCA_033556795.1. NCBI lineage: Eukaryota > Metazoa > Chordata > Aves > Cuculiformes > Neomorphidae > Tapera > Tapera naevia. Next base: position 13,925,496 of record JAUMJJ010000038.1, read on the forward strand.
ATAGAAACCCGATTAGACTGAAAATACATGAAGCTCTATGCTGTGAAAAGCAAAGGAACATACTAAAAGGAATAAAAACAAACAAAAAGTTGCTCCAAGAATAACCTGTTTGGAAAGGACGGAGCATATGAATTCCTTATGAAGGAAGATGTATTGAGAAAAAGAAGTAAAGTAACAGTATTGTGTAGAATGAATTGTGTTGTAGGGTATGTGAGAACAAAAAATTCCTATGATTATGAGATTTGGAATTTGATACAGGAAACAGAGAGCTCACCTAGCTGCAGGAAGGAATAATGAGGAGTAAAATACATCCAGACTACAAATCAAGAATAACCTCCATGTAGAAGAATTTTTATTCATAAGTCCTGAAAGAACATTAACCATAAGTTTAACTGCAATTTGTTTATTTATCTCTTCAATCTTGCAAAGTCTTGGAAGATTTTTTTAAAAAAGAGATTTCTACCAGGAAGTCAGGAAGGCACCAGATTAGATATATACTGAAAGTACAGATTGCAAAAACAGACGCTGAACTGTTACAGTAAAAAAAAAAAAAAAAAAAAAAAAGACAAAATGACAAGGAAATTAGTGGACAAGAGCTCATAATGGCCTTGACTTTTTGCAACATCTTAAGTGTATTTTTACTTCTCTTCTTCCATTTGGAGCTCTTTGAAGGACAGAGAACGTAGGAATAGAGGTAGAGGTTTTTCACTTACAACAATAATTAAATTAAATCTAATCAAACCATTTTATTATTTTCTGCTGAAGGCCAATATATTTAGCATCTTCTTCCATGCATAATAAATTACATTAGCTCTAGGCATTTTCAGAATGTTGATTTGTTAAAGATATTCATATATATTCAATGAGATTCTTTGTAATATCCAGGTAAATATAACTAGTTGAGTCTTTTGGTTTTGAAAGGAAATAAAACATTAAGTTCGTTCATTATTTAAAAGGTAAAAATTATAAACCTATCCAGTGAGATGTCTTTTTCACTTGAGACTTTAAGCTTACTCCTACTGCAGCAGAATCATTGCTGAAATTGTAACATCAGAGGCTCAGCACTAGTCTTCAAGATTTCTCTATAAATCAGAACCTCCTCACAAAAAAACCCAACAAAAAAACGTAGCTTTGACAGGGAGGCACCATGTCTAAAGTAAAAATATACTGACCAGTAACCACAGTTTTAGAATTTATCTATTTGTATGCACTTCATTATACAGTGATCTATTGGAATATTATATTCAGTTGCACAGATTGCAGTATTTAATTACCTTGCATAAAATATATCAGTACTACTCATAAAAATTCATAGTCATAAAAATAAACCTCATTAAATGTTGGAAATATTTAAAATAAAAACAAAGTAGGTGGAATACAAACATTTCTACTGATTACATAAAAAAACACGTATAAAGTTCCCACAGTACAATGTTCCTCTAAGAAGAAAGTATTACATTTTTATAACCAGATTCATACATCAGTCAACACGTACCAAATAACAGAAAGTTTTCAATCTCAAGTTTCATCAGGTATGCTAAAATTTGCTTTTAATTAAAAAATAAATAAAACATGAAAAAAAGCCTGAAAATCCACCTGAGTTTCTTTTGATTCCCTTTGTTGTGTCTAAATTGACATTCATCTCATTTACTGTTTCTGAAATTAAGATAAACACTAATGAACTAATAAAGGTACTGAGAAAATATTATCCCTTTACAGTGAAATTTAGGCCTGCTACACGGTCAAACAATTTAGATTATGAAATTACTTAAAAGCTATTGAAAACCTTGGTTTTGGCGTTCCTCCATGAGTTTTACATCATGTCTGTTATCATTATCAACTTTTTTCAGTTCTTTTAAAAATTAAGCTAGTTAATTTCAAGATTTTCAGAGACCACTAAGATTTTAATGGATGTGATCTCTGGTAATGTTTTCTAGAGTTATTAGTCATGTATATGGAATGGTATGAAAGAAAGGAATAAAAAATGAGATTGTATAAATTTGAAAGAGTAATCTTTCAGTGAAAGCGAATCTAAGGTACAATTCCCTTGAAGAGGTAGGTCTATTTTTGTACTGCTGCATAAATATACATGACAAAAATGCATTCTATGTGATGTTTTGAGATATTTACACCTACATGCTGGACTGTAACTCAGTCTAAATTGAGTACATCACTGTTTCTGGATTTAGAATCTATAGATCTCATAAGTTATTATTTGACAACTTCTTAAATGAACCCACAACCCCAGTACTCTAAAAATAGCGGTCTTATTGGGAATGTAAATCCATTAGCTAAATCAGTATGTAGAAACACAATTGTAATAGAGATTTCTCATCAACTTCTCATTTTTGTTATATTAACATCTGAAAAAGCTATTTAAACATTAAAATTAATACATCATAAAACAAATACTTCATACAAAACAGTTTTATTTGAATCATAAGTACTCACAATAGCTATGGATATCCCCATTCAAATACTACCATGAATACTGTATAAAATGAGAATAAACTAAAAGTAAAATTAGAATACTCCTTTATAAATTACTATATGTCAAGCTAACAAATGGTAGGCTTGTCATATTGAACAACTAAATGTCTAAATGATCATTCAGCTCTCATAGTGTAGGGAAAAACACACTAGCTTTGTTGGCTATAAAGCAGTTGCTCGATTTTTCATACTGTCATTCTGCTCTATTAGCAAAGCCTAACACAATTAGGTATGAATATGCAGTAATAACATGCAAATTGTTCCCTCTCAATTGCCCCAAGGCAGCAGTCTCAGGCTTTCAAAGCTTGATTTCTTCTACATCATTACAGGCTTGGCATAATTCATCAGAATAAAAAAAAAAAATATCTCAGCCTTATTGCATGTGGCCAGCTAGTAAAATCATCAGTAGTTGTTAACCATTCTCCCTCAATAGGTTTGTTAGCAACGCTGTCCCCAGCTCCCTGCCACTCCTGCACTTGTACATGTTTCCCTTGGGTAATGTTAGACACTACATTTGAGCCTGCCAGAACAATTAACCCTACTGTTAATTAGAATGAAATGTCAGGCGCACAGATGGTACAAGCTGGCACCCTGCCATCCCGCCAACTGCTGCTGAAAGCAGCTACCCCACTGCTGACAGCTGTTCAGTTATGTCCCAGACCAGCAGATGTCAAAACTTTCCAGCTGAGGAAAGCTAAAAAAAGCAATGATGGGGGTTTTAAGTCCCAGCAGTAATGATGACTGTTTTACTGTTATTGTATCTATTACCTGTTGTCACACTGTACCCATCAAGCGGAGCCATCAAGCAGCAAGATGCAAACTAAATACCAAATGTCAATAAAGTAAAACCAAGCTAATTCTGTACAACTGCAAAAAAAAAAGAGCAGAAGAAAGACAAAAACATATAAATGTGTTATCTTTATAATCTACAGTTTCCAGTTCAGGGTTCATTTTAAATAATGTCACATAGTGATACATTGTATTAGAAAGACCCTGGGTATTTCTACACTGGAGTATGAAAGTTTTCTTGAAGAAAACTGTAAAATGTGAACACAGTTCCTCAAATCTTAGTAGCGTGAACAATTTTCACACTTTATTTTTCCTATCTATGTCCATTTGATGGATTTGTTTAACCATTATGAGATATGAAGCAACCAAGATAAAGTCCCAGAAGCCCGATGTCCAATGGATTCAATGATCAATTTAAACGTAAATACGTGAATGAAATGTGCCAGCATATTTCCTGTTGTGAATCAGGATTCTAATTCTGGTAACTATGCTCTGGTTATTTAAATCCCTCTTTGATTTCAGAAAATATGCTTTGGCTTTTTTTTTTTTTTAAATATTTGAAAAATATAGTGCGAAGATACATAGAAAGCTATCTGATTAGGAGTCATATAGCACTGCCACGCACCTCAGTCTTTGTGAGCCTGTCCCAAAATACACACAACACATTTCAACAGAAGACTCTGAAGGGGAAAATGCCTCCTAACTAATTTTTTTCTTTTCAGATATGCATGACTTAATAGCCCCCTGAAAAGGTAATATTTTTCCCTCCCCTGAATCACTCCTCTACAAGAAGAGTCATGTGATTCATGACTCAAATTGAGAGGAAGCTGAGACCACATACTGAAGATGATCAAGGAGCAGTAGCTCCTTAATGGCACGATTTTTCTTCAAACTGTACTAATCTGGAATTCTTAATCTGGGTAGGATTTCCCCATAGTGTCTCTCTGCCACCAGTTCATAAGGAGCAGAGGCACCCGTAGCAGCAGAAAGAGCAGAAAGCCTTTGTTGATAAAATATTATAAAATAGTGCCTGTAGTTATGCAGGGGGTATTTCTGCCTTTTAAGATGAATTTACATTATCATGCATGGAGCAGACAAGAGGAGGGACCAGGCATGCTTACTGTGCTACAATAGTGTGTGGCTGAGCACCGTTATGGTTTGTTCCTCAAAACATGCACTGTGAGTAGCCCAGTTCAGAGCATGTTGGCATCAACACTGTTAGAGTAGGGCAGTCTGCACCAACGGGACCTAAGAAGTTCCCTGTTGAAGTTGAAGTTGACCATAGACATAAAAAAAATGTCTCTTCTTGTTCACTTGGCTTCTTCATTTCTTCAGCACCAGTAACCAGTATTTTATACGCTACAAGGAAGTTTCCTGTTTTGTCAGAACTAAATTGAATAACCAATATTGGCACTACCTAGTTCCAAACTCCAGACTGGATGAGGACTACAAAAAAAAAAATCTGTGGAATTTCAGAAGGACTACAAAAAGGTGGCATAACCATAAATTAGACTGAATTTGCTGTTGTTACAAATTTGTGTTAGAGAATTGAAGGAATATTTTTAAGTATTTCTGAGACTTTCTTAGATATCAAATTAATCCTTGAGGAGCACATTTCAAACATAGAATAGACAATCAGTAAAGACTTCTCACTGCTTTCATATACACAACAATGATAACGACACACGATGCTGATTAAAGTGTCAAGCTACAGCTTTATTTTTAATAGGAATATGTTTCCAAGTACAATGCTTTCCATAATTCGTGTCCAGGAAACACTAGACTCTCTTGTCAATATATGTGATAAGTGGGGCAAAGACCTAGGCACTGGATCAAAAGGTCCTTCCTAAAATTCAGGGTCTATCAGGAAGTATCAGGCCAACAGTGATGGCTCGTCTCTCAAAAGAGCTCTTAGATATGGTTTAGAGTTATTTGGCAGCACAGAAACTCACTTGCTAAGATGTTCCACAGTCAACATTTTTTTTTGAGACAAAGCATGAGAAACCTTATTATTTGATAGTTTTGATTTCTCTATGAAAACGGATAATCTGACTGGACAATATGACTTTTCCCTCCCAAAAGGAAAAAAGAAAGCGAACAAACAAAAACTTGCAAGTGTTCTTTCAGGTTTTCCTTTTTGTTTATTTTTGTCTCTTGCTATGTCCTAACTGATCATAGCTAGTTCAGTCACTGCTGATTTGTATGGCTTCAAGTGCCAAATTAGTTAGTTCCCAGATGAGCCTAGATCAATAAGCTCTCCTGCTTTTCCCCTTTAATAAGTAACTTCTCTGTATCAAGGAGGGAGCAACACTGAATAATTTTTTAACAGATACTCGGACCCCCATTTCCTCTTCCTTTTTATGTTGCACACGCCAATTCCCCCGTTTCTCTAATAAGGAAAGTATCAGGCAAGGGAAAAATATACCACATACCTAAAGTAAAAAAGAATGCTGAAATTATTATAACCAAATAAACATCCTCACAGAGGGTTCCAGATTCAGGTCAGTTATCTATTATTTCGCAGATGAGTAGAAATACTGTTGAAAGAAAAAAGGAATTAAAGTAACACTGATGTTTTAAAAAATTTTCATGAACTTTTCTTCTTTTTGCCACAGAAATAAAATTAATAGCAAAGAAAATAACATCAAAGATAGTAACCTGTTTTCTACAGAATTACTTTAAGGAAAAGTCAAAGTTCAAAATTAGACACTAAACTTTGCAATAGCAACAAATGACTCGGTAGCATACAGACATCTTGGCTAACAGTCATCCTAGTAAAACTAAAGTCAAGGGTTAAATTGCTGTTGGGCCAAGATTCAACTAAACTGTACACAAGAGTTCTTTTCATTTGCTGTTTCTTTCGTAGAAGAAGAAAGACATGGTGTAGCACTTATGTTAATGGAGAGACACCCCGTTTTAAACAAGTTGCTTTCTCAACTTTGGCAAATGAAGGACAAAAAATTGATTTGAAAACCCTAGCAGAAGTGTCTCCCCTGCCCTTGCTGCTAAGGAAGGTACTTGAACTCGTGCCACCTCACAAACAACCGTCAGATATTTCAAGCCCACACAGCTCCTCAGGGCATTCAGTACATTTATACGAATCAAGGACACTGGTTATGTGCTTTGGATCAGAGGGCTGATAATATGCATACTGAATGCATCTCAGACATAAAGGATCTCATTTGTGTTCTCAGGGTATACTGCTTCAGGCACAAAACAAAGTATTTTTTCTGGGATTCAAGAAGCACATACTCCCATATGCAAAGTCTGTTGTTGTAATGTATGTTCCCTGTATCTGAGGCAGCGTACATAGTTCTTACCATAATGAAGTTTCCAATCAATACGTACTCTCCCATATTTAGATTACTACACATAATTTTCATGCCTCTGTCCAGATCTCATCCAAAGGTTTAAATTTTAAACACAGTGGGACAATGACAATCAGTTAAGCATTTCCTCTTAATAATTACTGATTTTACTGAATCTGACAATTAGTAATTATCTAGTGAAAAACACTTGAAGAACTATACCCAGGCTTTAAGTGTCTCAAATAAACCACTAAAAGCACCATTAAAAAGGTAAAACATTTTAGCAGATTTTATTCTCTCTGTACATTTCTTGAGTACATATTCTGAACATGAGCTCTGCTGTCTATAAACTCAAGAAAAAAAATTAAATGTCAATGGCTACTACCAATTTAATTCTACTTTAATGCTGTAGATTTTCTTCAAGTACTTGTTTAAATTAGAGTTGACACCCGTTTCAAATCATGCCTTCCTGAAATCCTTATTAAAAAGTCACCAGCATTTAAAAATATTAATCATCAAAATTAGGTCAAATGATTAAGGAATTATTCCTATGAAGCCTGAAATTTAGAGTGCCTGAACACCCACATTTTCAGTGACTAAGTGGAAGAACTACTTCCCCAAAAGCCACGTATCTCCTGGATTAGGTTTAGGCCTGGGAGTCATAAGATTCTGAGCTCTGTTTTCTCATATCTACTTATTTACATTAAGAATTTTTTGTACTTAGTATTAGTACTATTTAGTTAGAAATTAAGTATCATTTATTCTGCTTTACTGATTGGGACACTGACAACTGCGTGACATAAAATTATATCCTTAAGGTGTGAGAAACAATGTACGAAATTCTCTGCTATTCTGTATTCTCTTCAACACCACACTGTGTATATAAGTGTGTGGTGGGAGAGGTGGGAGGAACGGATGGTGACCCCACTAATTTTGAATGTCTGTGTCCCACCAAAATATAACCAAAACAACACAAAAACCTAAATAAAGAAAGCAAGCAGCCTTTGAGCTTTCTCAGTGACAAAATAAATATATAATTTCTACATAGTAAATAGTGGAAGACTAGCAAAATAAAGCTCTGATCTGTCCAACGCTTATCAATAATAAATGGACTATACTTCACTTTTAAAATAGCACGTGCTCCACAAAGAACCTATAAGGCAACTAGGCAGATATGGACACTCAAAAAATATATCGATTTACATTTAAAACTTTAATATACTTTTTTTTCTCTGAGCAGTATTTTGTTGAAAACAAGAATATGCCATACTTCTGCCCATCACATCACATATTTTCTAAGCTCTTCTTGGAGTCAAAAGGGTTTCCACTATTTTTTTGCTGCTCATACTAATAAGATCCTAAATTATGCAATAATATTCTCCTTCTCTTCCCAGTTTCTTCTTCTCCAAAAGGTCATTACCAAATTACAGAATATGTTCCTGTCTCCCTTCGAGTTTATAAACACAGCTCCTCATAAACATAAAACTGAATGGACACCGTGGTTGCATAACTCGTTGTAATAATATATAAAAATACTTTATTTCAAAAGTGCTACCTATTTGGTATATTCACAAATCACTATAAAAATTAAAGCATTGTACAAAACACAAAATTTACAAAATACACTAACATATATAGGAGAGCAATAAATTGCATGTACATACACAGAGTATTGTATTTGTAAATATAGAACAATGTACCTTACAACATTTAAACTGAATAACTTCTGAAAAATGATCTAATCTACCAGAAAGGTTTAAAGGTGCCACATAACTAACACGTGTAAGTATGTCCTTACTGCTGACCTTACAATGCACTTAGTATCTTGTACTTCACTAATGCTGCTTCTACCACTACAAGCAATTTATTCTACCTCACGTTCATCAAGTGCTCATAAATCAGCATTCGGCTACTTTTTTACTGAGTTCCTGATTTTTAGCCAGCAGACAGCAGCATCATTTGGATTCAAAGTCTAATATTGGCATACATATTGATTTTAATTAGTCTAATTAGTTCATTACACTAAAAATCAAACAGACCATTTATTACATTCCCAACTAATGACATACGATCAAGGATTTAATATGATAATGAGAAAGATCAATTATCACTCATAAAGGAAGTCATTAACAAGTGTAAACACTGCCAAACTGAATACCATTACAAATTATGAAGTCATAGCTAGGTCATTTGCATAAGCATACTAATTTTATTTCATGATATTCCTTCTATTTAATACTCTCAATACTTTTCATAAATCTTTTTTTTTTTTTATGAGACTTGATTCATAGCTGCAAACTCATTTCTTACTGTCAGTAACGCAATTCTTCACTACAGTCCTTAAACTCTATGGTATGAAATCAAGATTCAACCAAACCAGACAATGTCTATGGACTCTCTCAGAAAATATCACGGAATATTACAAGAAGGAAATGAGGCTTCCAGATGTATCAAAGTGGATTCAGGAGTACTTCTGTACTTGGAGAAATTCAAGAACCACTTTCTTTGGGGTCTGAGGTATTTCACAGGCTAAGGTGATCTACTAATAGAAGTCAGCCCTTCCATAGTTGTTTAGTAATATAAAGAGAAGGAACATCCACTAGAGTATTTTCACCATACTCTAGAAACTGCAGATTCCAAACTTCACGACTTGACCTGTAAGAAGTTAAATACACCATTGCTGTTAAAGTCTCACTACTTAATTTTAATCTCTACTCTACATCTTACAATACCATCCAGGATGTCAATCAAAATCATAGTAATTATACTTTATATTATAGCAGAATCATATCTACGTGGTGCACAACAATCAAGAATGTAAAGGATAAGTCTCCGATTTGCCAAAATGATTTTTCTCCTATACTAGTTTACAATGTTTTTTTCAGAATACTTTTTGTATGTTCTTCTTTATACCTGAATACATTCAGTGAATACATGATTAGAGACCGACATATCACATGTATGTATCAAATGTAGCTATTCATACAGAATTGTTTTTCAGTTGTATATGTTTATAAGAAAATACAAGCCTCCTTTTTCATGAAGCTCTAAAGATTTCTAAGTATGAAAACTGTAACTAACACATACAGCCTAGTCAGCAGATACTTAAATTTGACATATATAGGAAAAACTGAATTTACTATTACTTAAACTACAAATTCACTCCAGAAGCAAAATCTTTTCAATATAAAACTGCATTTTTATTTTATAAAAATACCTTGCTGATCTTGAAATCTGCTTGTTCTAGAAGCAGCATATACTAACACATTTAATAGCATCCAGTCCATATCAGGGATAAGTATCTTCTACAGATACCGTGTTCACAAATAACTGAAGGCTATATCTTCAGTTCCTTTGATTATGTTTCTAAACAGGCTTCAGTCTTTGATGACTTCATCATTCAGCATTTTGCAGAAATAAACTCAATGGCATCAAAGTTTTTTCCCTAAAATACACTAATAGTATAAAAAAAATGTGCATGTTCCTGTATTAAATTTCAAAGTAAATAAAAAGTCAGTTATAACTCTTACATTAGTCCTTCCCTGTACCTAATAATTTAGGAAATGTGCAAAACACAAAGAAGTCAAACTAGGCATATAGCTTTGGGGCTATCAGATCACAATAGCTCTTCAAGATACTGGGAGGCCACACCTGTGCCTCCTACTGTCCAGCTCAATTAAGTTTGAGTCATTAAGCATTTCATGACTTCCGGTTTTGCATGCTTATATGCATTAGCATTTAATTTTTTTAATACTTGTGTGCTTAGAACTTAACTGGATATATTTTGGATTCTATTTAAAAACTATTTAAAAAACTATATCACTGATCTTGTTCAATATGTAATTTCTTAATGTCATGCTTGTTCCACCATGTAGTACATCTGCTGTCTTTTTAGTTTCCTTTTTTCCTTCATTCGCACCTATACCCATTTGATCTTCCTTTCCATTTTACCATGAACTCTGCCACATTTTCCCTCCCTCCCTCCCTCCCTCCCTCCCTCCCTCCCTCCCTCCCTCCCTCCCTCCCTGTCTTATCTATCTCTGTCTTAGCCACCTCTCCTCTTCCCAAATCAGAGTTTGTGCAAATACAAAGGAAGATGACATTGAATTTAAGTTTAAGTTTGAACTTGTGCTGGAAAACTGGATGTAGGCGTAAATGTTGAAGACAAGTTTCACCACCCTTTTTTGAAAATAAATCAGCTACCACCACCACCATGAGAAGGGCAGCTTTGTGCCATGGACGCAATGATAGGTGTAGAGTCTGGTTTTCTCCAAGCTAGAGAACAAATACCCCTATGGATGTCTGATTGACTAAAGAGTAAAGCAAAGGATTCAATTAAAATAATTAAATAAATCCAAAATTGCACTTAAGCAAATAAGAATAAATTCTAACAGATAAAATTCAAAACCATAAAAAGGCAAGTGGAAGTTTAAAAAAAACCCAAAACTCCACAAACAAAAAACCAAAAACCAACCAACCAAACAAGCAAAAAAACCCACAACCCAAAAAACGCAGAAATCTTAACAATCTGTCTTAAGTAGCTGGAGGAATCAAATCTTCTAATTCAAATATTTCCTTTCCAAAACATCAGGCACAGAATTTCTATCAGGGAGTTTGTAAGACCAACCTTGCTACAACAGCAGCACTCAGAGTCATTGCACAGAAGCTAAATGAGGCATCAGCACTGGCATCCATCGTAGAAGTTGAGGACATGTCTGTATTGAAAGCCTCTAGGTACAGAGGAGCTGAAACAGGGGATCTGTCTGAAATTGAACTGCAAAAGAGGTTATAGTACAAACAGGCAGAATGGACTCTCGGTCATCTAGGCCAGGAAGTATTCATCCACACACTCTAGTACAACCCAGGAATGAATGATTTGAATTACTAGTGGTACTATGTAACTTTTTGTTTTCTTTTTGTACAATATTGTAGGATAACAGCAGTAATGACTATCCTCATAAAAGGTATCAGGGATATTTCAGCAACGGCAGACCTCTAAGCCAGATGTCACATTTAAAACATGAGCAGAGGCTATTACCGAAATCAGAAGGGAACTCTGGAACATATAGGGATTGCTTGAGTTGTTTTTTTTTCTCCTTCCTACAATTCCTTTTTCAACAGAAAATTCAATTAAACAGACTTCATCCACCAATGTGGTAGCTCTTACTTACAGCACTCATTTGTCCACATCCACATATTCTCATCCTACTACTTTCCATCTTAAAAGAATACCTAATCTTACAAAATGTAACTGAAGCATAAACAAAGTAGAGAACAGCGTCCAGGCAGCCAGAGATAAACTCAAAGTTCATCAAAAAAAGAGCCAACTCAGAAGAGATGTGGCAAAGACCGATAAGGTCACGAGTACTATGAAGAAAGTGAGCAAGGAATATTTGATATCTTTTCATAACAAAAGAATTAAAAGGCTTCAAAAGAAATCATCAAAATTACTCAAAACAATAACATACCATGATGATGGAAGTATGGTAATAATTACCAATGCATAGAGATCTATAGATTTAAAAATAACTTAATAAGAAACAGAGAATAAAATTTTAAAGGCTATAAAACACATTAATATTACTTGTAACTAAGATTAACACTGCAAGGAGTTTGTAGAATATTACAAAAAAAAGGAATCACTATATGTCTCCTTTATTATGATATTTCTAGCCTTTCAGTGCTGGCCAGTGTTTGAGAGTTTGGGTGTGATCCAGTGAGTCAACTCAAATGTCTACAAAGTTGACAAAGTGTAGAGAGCAAAGGCTCCTGAGTTTTAAATTATTTTTTTTTCTTAAAATACAAGCTAACAAGTCCTTACAATATAAAGTTTTCAGGATGCTACTCTTATTAAGATTTCAGGATTTTTCCCAAACCATTCTGATTTCCAAGTTGAAAATGTATGCAACAGTTTAAATTCTCACTCCATATATAAATGTTAAAGATGTTATTTCTAAGAATTCTACTAATATTACTGGTCTGAGGGACTTAATAGAGCATGGATAAATTGGAAAGAAAACGTGAGCAGTTTAGAGAAATCCTCTGATCAAAAGCTTTACCATTTGGTAAACTGCAAAAGAAGTATTCTACATAAAATAATATTACTAAGAAATCATGGTGCATACAAAATGAGAGAAGTATTAAAAAGAGCAAAATTTTGCTAACACAGAACAATAAAAACAGGAATCTGAAATACACTTTGTCTCATAATTTATGTTGTGAGGGACATTTTCAGGTCACCTTGCTGAGTTTTATGCTTAAAACAGGGATAAATTCAAAGCTAGATGAGGATGCTGCATTTGTCAGACTTTCCAGAAAACAGAGATCTAACTCTCCAACTGTACCATGAAAAATCCTAGTGTAAACAAAAGGAGAAAGAGTTTTGGGGGGGGGGGGTTCTTATTTTTTTTAAAGAGAGATTCTCACTAAGTCTTATTACATGAATGATAGGACTGAACCAGAGGAAAAAAAAAAAAAAAATCTCAACCAGAAAAGGATGTTGAATAGCACCCAAAGCCTTTTAGCATTTGGGAAATAAACTGGGGCAGAGAATTCTAGGTAGATATTTTTTAAGGTTAACCATTGATCTATAGCACTCTTGCACCTTTTATTGATGCTGATGACATTTCACAGCAAAGCTGGCATGTTTCTTGCTTTGACTTTAATATGGTCCCCGGACAGTTAAGGCTGTAAACCAGAAGTGCCCAGAAGGTTGGAGTGCAAGGGTCAGTGTACTTAAGTCAGTACTTTCAACACTGGTCTTAGGCGCCAGGGTAATTGGGATACAAGCCACGTATTCCAAGATAAAACCATCAAACTCTGCACCTTAACAGAATGTTCCTAGAGGCCATACATAGAGGCAGCATCCAAATAATACTTCAGAGTACATACAGTATGGATATTAAAATTGATACAGTAACTTGATGGCCACTGGCAGCGGAGAGTTCCATCAAGTCCTTAATAAACTCTTAACAAATTCTGCTTGTTACCTTGTTTTATTATCTTTATTTTATTTCAGGAAATAACTTACTAGTGAATTGCATTTCCAGTGAGACACTGAAATTACAAATAGTGTTTAGTGACTGATCCTACAAAGCATTTCAAAAGCCAACATTCTTTCTTCAAAGTTACAGTTAAAGAAATACAGAATTTTTATGCACGTTATCCTGACATTGCCTGTCTTAAAACCAGCTTTTCTTCAAAGAGCTGGCAAAATAGGTGGCTAAGGTTAGTCAGATCACTTGTTATTTCAGCAAATTTCTGAGAAGCTCCAAATTCTTGGGAGATTTTGCTCCACTGATTATGAAGGAAACAAAGCAAGCATTGCAACTTTGAAAGGAATACCTCTTAGATAGTCTGATAGTTACTTTCAACAAAGGAGAGTAGGTCTATGACTCATAATGGATGGCCAAAGGCAATGTCTTTTGATTCTACTGACCTTTCAACACTCTATGGACAGGAAGCATAAATCTAATGATTAAGTCACAGGCTGCTAAGCTAGACACTAGAAGACAGCTTTTTATAGGAAATAAAATGGAACAGAGTAAATTAATAATAAAATATGGAATTTCACACAATAGTTGTAATTTTAATGAGCTCTTCTGTGAAGTTTAAATATTTGTAATAGCAAATGAAGATTGTTTTTATCTCTATTACAGTGCAATTGCTCTCACAGGAACTCAAATAATGACAAAATCACAAGCTATAGATCAGTAAAAAAAATGTTTCTTTTCTAATATATTTGCCATGTATTTCACTAAATACACGACTGATTACTTCTATACACTTCATCATACTCATATCTTGCAGCTCGATCGGCAGTATCATTACTCAGTAACACATATCTTGTTCAATACCTAACTCACAACCCTTCTTGTGTTAACTTTTTTTAATATTGCACTTTTTTAAATGAAACAAAAATGAGAATTAAGTTTCCTATAATCGATTTGATTTTCACAGAATGTCTTATTCAGAAGTTTCCATAGCATATGTATATACAGGAATAAAATCCATAGCAACTTCAACCATCATTTAGTTCCCTCTTCACTCACAATTCAGATGGTAAAATGCTGAGCTCTGACATAACCTGGCAGACTGTTGAAAACACCTACACTGAACAACTGAAAAAAAAATCTCACTTACTGAAACGTAAATAACCTTACTGGCTTGCTTGTTTGTTTTTTATGTATCTGAACAAGACCCTTCTACATAAACATGATTCAAAGAGTTCTCCTACAAGGCTGAGTTTTACTACTTGGAAAGAAATAGGGCTTTGGTAAAAGCACACAGTTATATACCAATCAGAATGAAAACATAAGGCCATTTTGGCATAAACCAAGTCTGTGAATTCTTTGTTAGCATATCCAAATGGAGTACTGTGTGTGTTAAATCAAAAATGATGCATTTATTTTAATAAAGGCTCTCCTATACTGTAAGAAAAAAAGGTCAAGTTTCAGTAAGCTGAGTTTTCCTGACAAGAAAAGGAATATAAACCAGCCCTTTGAAAAACTGACAAGTATAACAGATAAATAATACGGAGGAAATAAAATGCCTTGATTTGGTGAAAAGCACATCAAGAGTATCACTTTTGTTTTAAAAGTATCAATGGATGAGTAAACAACAGCAACAAAAGACTGCCTGAGTTTACAGGTTTTCCTTGCTCCTGCGTGCATTTTTCATGTCAGACAGTTTCCTATTCGGCCAAGGAATGTTCCAAACTCAGTATATGTGAACATCATATGACAATTTTTAAATATATTTTGGATGAACTGGAGGCTTTCATACTTAAATATCTCCTAAGACTATGATCTCCATCAAAAGATAATGAACTATCAAATTGTTTATGCAGTGATGCACCAACAAAGGCAGCCAGTATTATTATCCTAGGCCAAAGAGAACACAGTAGATCAGAGAAGTGATTACTCCCCTCCAACACTTTATCCCTGTACTTGCCAGTTGGCTTCTAGAGTATTGCATCCTATTTTGCCACATCCTCCATTACAAGAAAGCTGTGTATAAACTCAGCTGTGCTCAGTGGAGGACCACCAAGTTGGTCAGGGGTCAGAGCACGTACCCTGTGACACACAGTGAACATTTAAGCTGAAAAAAGACAGACTGTGACTGAGTATAGGTAAATTTCTTCTCACCCTATGGGTCCGTTAAGCACTGGAACAGATTGCCCAGACAGGTTATGCAGACTCCACCATCAGAGACTTTAAAGCCCAGACTGGGTAAAGTTTGACTTACAGCCTATCCTGCTTTGTGCAAGGAGTTGGCCTCTTGAAATCATTTTTAACCTGAATCTATACTTGATTCTATGAGAATCTCCTAGTTTGAAACTGATCCACATGATCAATCTCAAGATCTAAAGTCATTACACGTATCAGAAGAGCATTTCTAGGTAAATTCATTGCTATTCATTCACTTAAGTGGGAAGAAAACTTTTTAGTAAAACCACATTGCACTATGGTTTTGGATTGTCTATTGACTTGAACAATGCTTGAAACAGCCTAATTGTATAATCCATCAAATAACATCACAAATGTGCAAGCCATCATAGCCCCCAGAGACCAGTTAAAATTTTGTAAGCATTCAGCTGTCTACTTTAGACATTTTGATTAAGATGCTAAAAAGAAACAAAAAGAAAAGTGCTCTGAGTCTTTCAACCATAAGGATGTCAAAAATATCCGTCAGTGTTGCAGACTTGCCTTTGTACAATATTTCATCATCGTCTTGTGTATTAGTACTTCACAGTATAGAAACACACAGAATAGAAATGTTTATTGACTATATCTGCCTTTTTGTAAAAGACATTTCTTTAAAAGACTGTTTTTCATTATTTTTTAAAGGTGAAAGGACAATGCTGTGTCTTTGAAAATACTTAGCTAAATGAGTTTAACAGATGTTTTTTGTTCTTCTCTGAGTTTCAGGTTTATTTGTTTGTGTGTTTCTCTTTTCAAGACATCTTTTCAATAAAATCTGTCTTCATTTTACAGGAGGTAGCTGTAGCTTCTGGAAACGGAGCAAAAAGTTATTTGCACTTTTCCAGCTATATGCCTGAACTTCAGTTACATTCAGTCCACTAATCCAGTAAACAGGCATTCTGGGAAATTTAAATCCTGACAGAAACAGAAAGTGTGTATATAAATAAAACATCTAAATTGTCTTCATTAACCTTAGCCTGTATTTCAATCTTCTACCCCAGAGCAATTACTAGAATTAATTTACCTTTATAGCTCAAAGTACCCTTTAGTGCCTTAACATATCCTTTTGTCTCCAACAAGTTAGAAAGAAAAGTTTTATTAGAACCTGTCAAAACATTACTTAATAAAATAGTACAGTAGGGTATGATTTACAAAATGGCATCTATTATAAATTAGCTCTGCATCTGTATGATATAAATGAATCTGCAGACCTATGGTGACATCAAGGTACATGAAATCAGACATTTATATACCAGAGATATAATTACAAAGAACATGAACTTGTGGCGAGACAAAACAAAACTCTTCAGAACAAAAAAAAAAGACTCAAGAAAAGGAAAGGATTCTACTTATTCTTTCACCAAACAGAAGTTCAAACACATAAAGGAATCTAGCAAAAAAAAATGTCAGGCTGTTGAAGCAGTGGACCAACAGAGGCCTCAAAACCTATTTAATCTGACCTGATACATAACTTAGATCCATACAAACTTTTGTCCTCTTTAATCTGCTCATACAGCTGTCCCTGAAAAAAATAGTCAGCCACTATCAGCAGCCACCCAAAAGCACTACCAAATGCATATGTGCATGCACTCACAATTTCTTTAATCTTTATCTTTCAGGAGTGAAATCAGAACATTTTCCTGAGTTATGGCTTTCTTAACCAGTATAAGGTAGTCTTGGCGTGTTCTGAAAACCACTTAACTGAATTTCTAGGGTGTGTTGTTTTGTGTTTTGGTTTTGGTTTTTTTAAAATAATCAATGCTCTCATACCTATTTTAGTTTTAGATTTTCGCACCATTCCTGCAATCACTTCAGAAGCCTAACATATATTTCTCCATCTTAAAGAAGCAAAATAACTCTTTGTTTTGGGGTTTTTTTCAGACATTTGTTGGTTTATATTCTTTTTTTTCTCTCTTGTCCAAAACATGTGCTGGAAGAATCTTGCACGTGCCTGAAATGCTATTTCCATTCTTCTTTTCCCTCTCTCAAGCATGCAGCCTGCCATTACGGAGAAAACTATTTGCTTTCCTATATGCTATGTAAAAATTTTAAGTGATTTTAATCTCTTCCTAAATTATTTGATAGACACTGAAGAAATTGACATTCATACTGGTGCTACATAGAAAAAGGTCTCTAAAAAAACTACTCTGTTACTCTCAGTGATCAGTATAATACACGTCAGTGTAAAATGAAAAAGAGTAAAATGAAAAAGAGTAAAATGAAGCAAATATTTGAGGAAAAAATGCTTGTAGAAAAAGCTTTCTGTAACTAAAACCCAGGCACTTGACAACTGGAACACATCACAACAGAATACAGGAACTTCAAAGGACCGTATAGGGTACAAGATACAATTCTTACATTCCTATAATTTATTTTATTTTAAAACATTTCTTTTAATTTGCCCTTGAAAATAAATGTAAGAACCATTTTTAAGACACTTTTTTTCTATAAAATCATTCTTCATTAACAGATATATTCAAATTTGAGCTTCAGAATAGCTTTATTTGAAATCAAACATTTAACTATGAAAATTCTGCACACATTTCTGATATATGCTATCCAAGGAATTAAAAGAACTTTAAAATATTTCTTTGAAGTTGAATCTGAATGAAAAGTTTAAAAGTCAGAATTTACTTCTGAAATACTTGCACTGATATTCCCCAACATGTTCTTATTTTAAATTCATTTATTCTTCTTAAAACCTTTGCAAATAAGCACAAATCAGCTCTTAGAGTACTACACACAACAGTACTGTAAAACTCAGTACTTTAAAAAATATGCAGTAAATCAGTCTAGATTTTTCTTATTCTTTAAACATTTATCAGTTTTAAGTGCAGGTCAGATATTTCAAAACTACATAAAATATATTTTACAGAAAAAAATCAAGTTCTTGATAAAAACAAGTGAAATTAATATTATACTTGGAAATGAATCCTCCCCCACCCTGAAACAGAGTTGATTCTATTAAATGTGATAAATGAAATGGAAATTAAAATTTTAATGAGGTGCTTGTTAATCCATTTGTTCACATCTAATTTGAACTTGGTTAAATTGCTACTTATTATGAATACTATAGATATGATTCCTTCTAAATCTCAAGGGCAAACAAAATGTTAGAGGACTGCTTGTCCCAAGATAGGTCCACAGTATATTATCCAAGCTTCTGAAATTAAGCACTCGAGCTATTTCCTGTGATACATTTCATTTAAGAAAATTAATGACATTTTTAAGCAGTTGGTTAAGTCCTTTGACATGGTAATTGTCCATAGCAGAACAATAGAAGAAATATAACCAAAAGGAGACTGCCTACCTGTCATTGATCATTTCCAAGGCTTAGAGGGTTTATTCGTACCTATTGCAATTCCCAAGGACATCACGAAGCACTATCGTTTCTTTTAGTAGGATTTGGGATTATTTCATCTTATTTATTTCTACTTGATGCATGTACAACAATTTGGTACAGACACATACCAATGATGTTTTTCTGCTAGACATTGACAAGCAGTGAAAAAATATAACCTCAACTACAACACAGCACTGGAATTACGGATAACATAGATCTGGATGTACTTTTTACACAAAGTCAAAATGCAGACCACTTGCAGTAATGAATAGCAAACAATTTTATAATAATTACATAAAAAATTATATTAAAAGGAATTGTATAGGACTATAAACAAAGACATGCCACAACCAAGGCTGCATAGACAAGTCCCAAACAGGGTCCCTTGCATTTATGTACTGTAATAACTCCTTTATTTAAATGGTCACATATGATTTACCAAGTAATTCAGTATGTGTATTTTAACTCACAACTTTAAACTTATTTAAAACAAGTAGCACTGCAATATTTCATTCAACATTGAAACTTTGCATTTGTCTTATTGTCAGGATGTTAACAATAATTGAACAGTTAGAGTATTTCATAACTTTAGTGAAAGTCAGCTGAGTTCAAGTCATGGAGTTTGAAGCGTTTTGTTTATGTATGATAAACTATCCTTTCTTCTTGGACTGTATTTTAGCATACTAACATCAATTGTTACACTTATGAGAATCTCATCACATAATACACTATATCCATAATACAATTCAATAAATTTTTACCTTAAAAAAAGTGATGCTTCTTGACATTACTGCCCACTTCTTAAGGCTCTTTTGAAGTCCAGCTGTCTTCATGGACAGTCTATGTAATTTGTTCTGGTCACCACATAATATTTAATCTAAAAAAGGGGGGTTCCTTTTTTGGCATTATCACTAGTATATTATGAAAAAATAAAACTTTAGGAACTACCTACTTCTTTACAAAAAAAATTCACCCAATTATTAAACACAAAATTCACCAAAGAACAATCCTTAGTGAATTCTACTTGTTGAGTACTTAGTCTGATACTTGACCTTTCAGCATAACCTGTTGTCTTCCTTCACTAAATCTTTAGTCACACTATATTCCCTTCAGTTCTCTCGTTTCTCATCTTCATCATGTAGAAATTATCCAGAATTCAAAATCATCTTACATTTGTCTGTTATGCCATAATCTAGGAAAAAGAAAAGATATTAAAGAAGGACCCTTTCAAGTAAAATGTTTGGCACATACTGCCTTGATTTTACTATCTCTTCTGAGCAACAGGATGTGATTTTTCCTCTTCCCAGTATGTTTTGTATTAAATTCCAAATATAAAGTAATATAAATAAAGTAAATTAAGAATAAAGTTTAAAATTGCAAGAAAATATGCTGCTCTGATAATCAACAAAGCTCAGTGAAATAAATGCAGTTTAATTTTGGGGCATTCATATCAGAAAGAAAAACACATGGAAAAACAAGTAGCTATTTAATACCTCTGGTACTACTTTATGTGAACATATTTCACTCTGTAATGAGATGAACTTGGAGCACTTACAAATTCATTTACCCTATCTCAGCAGAGGAGGGTTTAGTGAAAAGCTGCAAAGTAAGAAATCTCTAACAGCACAACATATGTTCTGTAGGTTTATGTATTTAGTTACAACACCTCTCTGTCCATTCCTAAGGCATCTTCTTCTCTTATGTTGTTCCTTATGACTTCACAAAAAATGTGAATGCACATCAAGTACGACAGTAAATCTGGATACTTCTTATGAAGGCAAATTCCCTCAAACTGACTTAGGACCATATAAATATTTTCTATGTTTCACTTTTCTTGCAACGAAAACCTAATGTACAGATTGAAGGGAGAAAGGATTCAAAAGAAGAAAGGAAGAACAGAGTAACATAGTCCTCTGTCCTATCCCCCAAGCCCCTGTATCTCTGATATAAAAAAACCACTTCTGGAAATATTTATATGTTGAATAAGTGCCTTAGTCTAAATTTGTTTACCTTTTTGACACATACCATTTATAGAATTCAATTCCCTATATTAGACAAAAAATGTTACACAGATTAACAGATTCTTCATGGAATCTATTGATGCAAAATATCATATTGCCCTTTATTTCCTTTTCAGAGAGCATTTTAAAAAGTCCAATTGAAATCTGACTCACAGCAAGTTCATCCATGATCAGGGAAAGTCAAGGATTAAGCAAGCAATAGCTATGAGCCAGATGCTGAGTTCTTTTCAGAGGATTTTGTATTAAGCAGCTGCACACCTGCACATGCAAAATAGCCCATCTGAAAAGAAGACCACCACATGAGAAAACATGTAGCTGTACTATAGTGCACACATGGGGTTGGAAATTTTACCTATGAAAAGTAAGTTCTCATGATTGCTGAGGTTTTTGTTTGTTGGTTTTTTTTTACGTTTTCCTTTGAGGTGTATGCTGCACTGGAAGCAGTTCCATTGAATAAAATGTTTATGTTCTAACATTGTGACAACTATGGCATACCAAGCCCAAGTAAAGTTTCAAAGCCAAGCTGTGCTATTAAGTATCAGTGTTCAAAAGCTGGATGTACTTTGCAAATTTTAGGCACAAAGAGGACAAACTCAGGATTCCCATTAAATCATAGATGGACTGCTGGAGACAGTGCAGTGGAGTAAATCAGTGGTATTGAGGAAAGGAGCCTCAAAGAGCCATCAGTCATGGGCAGAAAAAAATTCTGTCTAATGCTGTAGTTGAGTATATTGAAGGGTAATATTCTCCTAGAAGAAGATTTAAGTGTGAAGTTAGAATTCAGTAGACATCCTACCTTCCCCCAGGTTTAAGTCCCACTGTCTGCATTTCTACACAAATATGCACACAGCAATCAATCTGCAAACGTACAATAAATTCACTGAGTCCTGACAACATTTGATTTATAAAGTTCAACTGTACTGTGTGTGCACACTAAATATCTAATCCCTTCCCATAACTGAGGAGTAAACAAGAAAGAAATGGGTAAGAGCAGACTGCCTTCTTCAAAGTAATTCATTCAGCCCACAGTTAGTTTTCGGCTGACATCTTTCTTGACAACATATCAAACTTCAGCAACTGATGCAAAGTAGATGAGTAACACTGGTGGCAGCAGCTAACCCATTCCATCACTCCTCCAAGTAGCCATTCCCATTGTGTTTCACAGAAGATAATAACCAATAGCAAACAACAGAGCAATCAGACTGTGGGCAGGTTGGATGCAAATGAATTCTGCAACTGAATCACCATGATACATGTGAAGAATTCATCTTTCTTTGTTCTTAACTTCTCCATACACTTCTCACCAAAACTCATCTTTTGGGTTTATATCCATGAGTTAGTTTTAGAGCAGAAACCTAAGCCAGGACGACAAATTATTTGTTAATAGCCCACACCAATAATTCACTGTTATTGCTAAGAAGAGACCTCCCTTGCTACTGATCTAGGGAGGAAGGGTATTACTTCAGGACTACTGAAGAGATAAGCGCATTAGCACTATCATTTCTCAGTCCTAAGCTGTGTAATGCTTCCTATCACTCCAGCCAAGCTCTTCTGAAGGGATACCATCTTTCCCAGGCAGTAGGGAACTGCTGTTGCACTTTAATCTGGATGCATTTATATTGGAAATCCCTAAAAGCAATGTGGAAGTGTACTAACTAAGAAAGAACAATTATAGTTCAGGATAGGTCAAAAGGCCACATATTGTAGGTGTTCAATATAACTATTCACTTAATCGTTTTCAAGTCCAGGAAACATCATTGAAGAAAATTATAAATATTTATGCTTCTAACACTGAAAGGTCAAATTATTTTTTCTGCTTTTCATCTCTCAATATTAATACATACTGAAAAGGAATATATTTTATAAAAAAAACCCCAACACTCAGCAGAAATGGAAACTTGCAGAGAATTACTCTATAGATTCCTTCACCAAATCTTATTAAAATAACTATTTTAACCTTTACAGCAGCCACTGGTCATCAACCACTTCAGTAACAGTAAGCAAAATCTGTCAAAACATTGTATATTAATCACTTTCCAAGCCACACTTACGTATCCTAAGTCATCATTACTGAAAATCCTAACGGTCTCTGTAAACACAAGAAATTCTAGTTTCATTTTCATGTTCATCCACTGAAAATTAGATCTACCAAATACCATCTTCAGAAAAAGATAGAGAGATTTACAAAAATCAGCCATGAATTATATGCACAGCAGCGTCATGACAAAGATGCTTTGGGAAAATTCTGTCAGGTGAAAAAGGAATTCAAGTTAGACACACAAGATGATCATTCAATGGGAATATACAAGAAATCTCTCCTGTTAGCCCATTTTCTGTTCTTAACAACAAAATTATATAACAGCAGATCAAGACCTAAATTATGTAAATGATATCATCACATACTTGAGAATTTTGCCAGATACAGGTTATGAGATTGGAGCAGAGGGACCAGGTTCAAGTACACATCAGTCTCCAGGTAAGAGACCACAAGGGCAACCAGATGATTTGTGGATGCCAGGCTATTTCACATATATTCATGTAGAACTTTAACAATCTCCCATCAAACTGAAAAGGTTAAAAAAGAAAAGTGAGGAATATAAACATATACTTTAGAGATTTTCTCTCTTTATGCCCCTATATTAAGAAAAAGTACAAAGATAAACAATATCCAAGGGGTACTGGAGGTGTTGGTCAAAGATGGGGAGGAAAGGCACAAGTATGGGGGACAGTATCTTGGTATAAGAAATAATGAGTAGGTCTCCCGCCTACAGATTTTAAGTACTAGATATCAAGAATGGAGAATGAGTTTTTCAGGGAAAAGTGCTATTTGATTTAGTCAAGTGCAGGAATCTCTCTAGGATCCCTAAACCCCACAGCACTTAAAACCAATGTATTTGCTGATTTGCATACTCACAGACATTAACGCCATTTCTCCAAGATATCAGATTGTCTTATGGAGAGTAAACACACACAAGATTATCAAATCTCAAAATATTTTATAGGCAGTAGAGATACACATAATCCTGTTTTATCTGCCAAGAGTTTACACATAAATTATAACAGGTACTTTTATCCCACACCTAAGAGGGAGCTCAGAGGAGTAGCAAAGACATGGATGAATGTAACCTAAACCAAAATATTTAGCTAAGTGAACAATAATATGAATTCGGAGGCACCTATGGAAAGTAGTAGCTAGTTTTGGATTTTTCTAAAAATTAAAAAGAATAAAATCTGTAAGAGGGCAACAGTGAGAAAATACGTATGGTAAATTAAACTGATCAAAGATGTGTTTCCTTAAAAACCGCACAATCCTCATGTTCTAGAAGGTATTCCAGAATGCCTTTGTGCTGCAGCAGCCATCATGTGAAGCAGGAAGATTCATTTTCCTGGATTTTTTTTGCCAGAGAAGCAAACTTCTCTGTGTTACTCTGTAGAAGGGAAAGACAAATAGCAAGCAACAGTTTATGCTAATGATAAAATTCATAGCATCATAGAACACTGTGTGTTGGAAGGGACTTTTAAAGGTCAACTAATCCAACCTCAGTGGAATAAGCAGGGATTCTTAACCATATTAAACTCAAACCTGACTACAGTAAAATATAAGCAGTATCTCAATAAAGAGAAAATAACTGAGAAACTTATGCCAAGCTCCATCAAAAAAAAAATGTTCATGGTGACATCCTCCTTTTCCGAACAGACTAGTGCACAGCTCTGGAAAACAGTTTTGCAGGACGAACAAAAAGTCCAAAACCTGTTTAAGGAGACAGACCTTTCATTCCTTCTGAGTTCTTGATTTTTACAAGTTAAATGTCAGTGTTTTTTAATTTTGACATATTAACAGAGTAGCAACGAAAGAAAAGAGGTTTTTTATTTGGCTTCTAAGAAAAGGTTTAGTAAATCTCAAATTGGCTTGACCAGCATTCCACGCCCTAATAACTCCTTACATCAAAACATCTATACAGTTCTTAATGTCACATAACAGTCAACAGCATTTGAAGAACTACACAGCATCTGGTCAAATTGCTGATAGAGCCTAATTAGTTCATCACCTGTTCAAATATTAAAATGCACTTATTGCTACAGTAGTTTAAAGATAAAACACAGCTACTCTCCTTATAAGTTACTATACTTGACACTGGAATCACGAAAAACAAAATGTGGGAAAAGAGTTAATTATCAGGAAACACTCAAATTAATAACTCTCAAATTAATATTACAACATCGGTTTACAAGCATCTGTAATACTGGCAACCTACATCACTATGCTGTAAAGTTGATACCTAGAGTTGTTCAGAAGAAAGGCTTTTATTCAGTCAGGAATTACTTCCACGTTGTTTCTACATCCTCACAGAGGAACACCACTAATACACGCGCACAAACATTCAGAATAGTTAAACTGTCACTACTTTTTCCCTTTGTTGCACTATCACTATGCATCTTCGAAATAACACCGAAACCTTTATCAGAGTTCCATACCAATTCACCCGAAATATCTCCTAACATTTCATTCATTCACCAAAAAACAGTAAAAGGTTCATTATGAAGAGGTGTTCTTATGCACTGGCAAGCAATTGTAAGTGTACTGGGAAGGTCAATGGAAGTGATCTGAGAGCCAGCAATGTTGACATATAAAGAAAAAATATTGGAAAATTAAAAATACACAATTTCACTACAGAGGATTAAGAGACAACACATTGTGATACTAATAACTATGCACAATATTTATGACTGATTTTTTGGAATTATTTAAGAATTACTTTTGAAAATAAAACCAAATTACAAGGAGTAATAACAAAAACAAATAAGGAAAAATCTGCAACGGTGTATCATGACAAACTACTTGGCAATGAGATCTGCAAAGCAGTACAAAAGCATCCCAAGGGAAGTAGTGGAATCTCCATCATCTGGGATATTTAAAACCAAGTGGATAAAATGTTGGAAAATGTTCTGCAGGGAATAGTCCAGAATTTATAAGGAGACAGACTGGATGACCTAACAGACTTTTTTCCATCTGTAATGTCTGTTACTCTGTAATTGTCTCATGTCCTCAATCCACACATTAAACAATCTTCACATGTTCCAATGCCAAATGGTTTGGTTCCAAAGCTCCCACTCTTTCTTTACTCATCGTTAAGACTAGCACAGCAAATCCTACTTAGGAATGAAAATGTTCATAGTGAGACAAACAACAAGGAAACGAAATAATTCTGAGGTCCAACCATGTAATTTCTCTCACACCAGCAGTTTTCAAGCTGTGCTAGTGTGTGCCATTCATAAAACGGCACCATTAGGAGAACACAAACAGCTTTAAAATAGTATGCAATTTACCTCAATGTTTCTGCTTTTTTAGTATGACTTGTATTTGGAAAATGTATTAAATCCTGTTGCAAACTATGTGCTTCTCAAACTGATGAAAAATAACTCTAACATCTCAACCCAGTTTCCTCAAGCTGTATGTTGATGACAGTTTCTTTCAGCTACAATAATAATTTAAGCAGTACCTACCTCTGTCTCATCTTTATCACTTAAACTGACCCTAGGCTGTTTACAAGTCTTATTTGCATACTGGAGAAAGAAAAAGGGAAGAGGGACTGCATTCATTATTACAGACATTTTCCCTAAAGTTCTTTTCTATAGCTTTATAATCCACCAAATTACCTAAACTCGGAAAAATCAGAAGAAAAATTTTTTGACCAGGGACATCTATTGTGGCTTCATAATGGAGAAACAGCATCAGGTTTCACTTTTACAAATGAATGTGATCTGAGCATGAGGTTGATAAAGTTGGAGAAAGACTTTCAGACATTTCTATCCCGCACACAAAGCTTTACAGGTTTGAAGAAACAAGCAGAGTCATCAAATCACAGTCACACCTTGCTGAACACTTGC
This sequence comes from Tapera naevia, assembly GCA_033556795.1. Taxonomy (NCBI): domain Eukaryota; kingdom Metazoa; phylum Chordata; class Aves; order Cuculiformes; family Neomorphidae; genus Tapera; species Tapera naevia. The sequence goes on from JAUMJJ010000038.1 coordinate 13,952,539, forward strand.
GGGATTCTTGGATTTGATTTTTTGTTTAACGAGAGGTGGTACTTCAAAAGTTCATGTTTAAGAATCTCGTTATTCCCACAACTGCCCTATTTTATTGTTCATCCAAAGGAACATGGCAAATTAAAATCATCTATAACTAAGAAATTTACTTGTTTTGAACTGAATTCTATTTAATAATGGTTCAAATCTATGGATTTTGAATTGCTTGATTTCAATTTCCTAAGTATAAAGGCTTTGCTTTTGAAAAGGTTTCAAAATATTGAATTAAGTACTGAAAAATTAGGTCATGATTTTATTGTTTCTTTTAAGAGTAGGTAAAATGTAGGTACTTTTTATAGTAACATTAAGATTTTTTTACAGTGTTTTCCACTTTGCTTCTTTTTATATTCACAGAGGGAGAATTTACCTGTCAGCAAAGGCCCACTTAGATCCTTTCCTAGCGTAGAGCACAGAAGTTTGCACGTGGCATAAATACTTCAAACTTGTTTACATAACATAATTTACCAATTAATTCATATCACTAGAAGTTTGTTCACGGTCATGCTTATTTCAGATTAAAAATACCCATACATAGACTTATAAAGATATGCAGTAGTTACAAATTTAGAATATAATGTTCCACACTATTTATTGTATTCAGTAAAAATTCCACATTTTTAAAACAGTGTTATTTCCATACATCTCAAGATACTTTGTTTTCAACAAGTAAGTATAAAATAATGTTACATATTCTTCACAAGAAAGTGCAAAGCATGAAAAAAATGCAGTTGAGTAAAGAGCTAAAATATTCCACTTAATATCATACATACATCATTTACACCTAAGAGAAATTAATAAAAAATATTTCCTACTTCCATTTTAAAATTTAAAAAACACTACTTGAAAAAAGTATATCAAAAAAATATGAGATGTATGAGAACTGAAAAAATCCAGAACAAAATCTGAAGTTAATATTAAAAAATTGACAAGAGGTACACGATGAGGTTATCTCCATAACTATGTTTGAAATAGAGAAACATTAGATCTCTTAATATAAATAAGAGCAGCAATACAGCTAGAAAGCTTTTACTAACTGCACAAAAACAAGAAGTAGTTTACTAAATTAAACTGCTATAAAAATACCAAATAACCCAAAAATTAATAAAACTTAAAATACAAAAATGAGCTGACCTAATTTATTTTTTCTATATGTGAAGGGCATATTTTTTTTTCTACCTGTGAAGGGCAAAAGAAAGCTGGTATGTTATATTGTTTTTTAACAAGACTTTTTGCAAGTTACTGTATACTACTAATTATATGCTTCAGGAGCCATTCTGAGAGAAGCACCATGTAACGTGGCCTACAAAAGATAAGTAAAACAACAAAATACTATTTAACTACTAACAACATAAGGTACTATGTAGCAGAAAGTCTATGAAGTATTTATTAAAAGTTGTTTATCTTTTTTTTGGCAAGAACAAATGTTGGTATTTCAGTCATTGAAATTATAATAAGTACATTAGCCATAACTGTTTTTGACACTAAAGAAGAAAAATATACTGCTGTATAATGCCTTGTTTTCCACTCTTGATTTTGCTTCATAGAAAGAAACACGATCTCTGATAGCATCTCATCAATATATCCTGAATTCCAAGTATAAATTGCAAATAGAAATAACATATCCGTAGAAGATGATGAGTATCATAGAACCATAGGATCTTCTGGTTGGAAAACACCTTGGTGATCATTGAGTCCAACCGTACCCATATATGTATGTTACTTCTATATGTCTAAGTTAACTGGCAAATAAAAAATGTATTTAAAGTTTAAAATAAAATTTTAATCCTGCATATGCAAGATATTTGTCCTTTAAATGAAAGGACTTAAAACAAGGGTTTTTTTTCTGGACTTTTTTGCAACCTTTTTTTACATTACAAATTATTCCAGACTTCAGGGTTAAAACAGGCAAACTACATGGCACATTATCTTCCTAAATCCACCACCAACACCACTCCTCCAGACTATCAACATTACAAAAGTAGCAAAAAACATAAACGTCTAATAGTAGAACTTCATCTTGTCACTGTGTAGAGAAAGTACTAAGCAGGATCAAGGGCAAGTGCTAGATATCACTAAGCAAAGAGTAAATTAAGAACAAGCAAAAAAGAAATGCCTTTTTGTATCAAAATATGAGACATCCCACAGATGCAACTTTAAACTCACACAGATCAATACCCACATACAAGGGCAATAGCTTTAGAGAGGTTTCAACTGCCCCATCTCCTACAGCTCGAGAAAATGTTCCCAGTGTAGTAACAGCAGATGTGCCCAAGAGTGATATGCTACCTGTTGGCTCAGTTAGACTTTACACAACGCAGAGTCAGAGCAAGAGAAAACTCCGACAAATGACATGGCACTTGGATAGCATACTCTATATAGTAATTGATAAGAAGCATGATAAAACTAGTTTCAGATGAAGAACAATGTCCCATTCCATGATACTTCAGTTTTTAGCTCTTCATTCTGAAAGTTTGAGGAAATCACATTACAATATAAATGGAGAGGTAAGCACTACTACCTTCATGCAAATTAATGTCAGGACATGTTTTTCTTTAGAGAAGACTGTTCTAAAAAAAAACCTTTGTCCTACATTCATGTTTTACTTAATGAAAAGGTATACCTGGTTGAGAAGCTGCAGGGCTTGGCTAACTATGAACTCTTGATGCCTCCAAAAGGAGGAAGAGGTTGTTCAAAAACGTGCTGCTTCTTGCAGTTGACAGCTCTTTAAGGGCTCAGATGAATGCCTCTAATCTCTACTGCCACCGACTTCCATTTCAGGAGAATGAAAGCACCTCCCATGGAGGACTGGAAGATTACGTCCTTTCTTAGCATAGAAGGATGATGTAGGACGAAGTTGAAGCATTGTTTAACGATGCCAGTAATGAAGAGTGTTTCACCACTTATTGTAAAATATTCTTTTCCTTATATCGAGTCTAAATCTACTCTCTTTTAGTTTAAAACCATTACCCTTTGCCCTATAGCAAAAGATCCTTTTAAAAAGTCTGTACCAATCTTTCTTTTAAGACCCCTTTAAGTACAGAAAGGCCACAATAAGGTCTTCTCAGAGCCCCTCTTCTCCAGATTGAACAACCTCAAATTTCTCAACTTGTCTTCATGGAAGACTTCCATCCCTCTGTCCATCTTTATGGACCTCCTCTGGACCTGCTCCAGCAGGTCAAGGTCCTTCTTATGCTGAGCTGTACACATTACTCCAGGTGTGGTTTCGTGAGAGTGGAGTAGAAGGGCAGAATCACTTCCCTTGACCTGCTGGCCATGTTTCTGCTGATGAAGTCTAGGATACAGTTGTGCACCTGGGCTGCAAATTCATACTGACAGCTCACGTTTAGCTCCTAATTCACTAGTCCATCTTGTTAGGGCTGCTCTCAATCCCTTCATCCCCTGACCTATATTGATACTGGCATTTGCCTCAACCCACATGCAGGGCCTTTGTTGAACCTCATGAGGTTCATGTGGGCCTACTTCTCAAGCTTGTCCAGGTCCCTCTGGATGGCATCCCAGCCCTTAGCTGTCTCAACTGAAGCAATCAGCTTGATGTTTTCGGCTTCATTTTTAGCTAGTTACTCTTTTTTTGTTGACTTGACTGGCAGTAGTTACAGTGAATTTGTCTGTCAGCCATAACACAGGCACAAAGGCTACTACATGAGGTACATGAATAAAATCCATGAAGAATCTACATTCATGAACTTTAGCTAGAAAAGAATTCCCTAGCAAAATATTGATGCAGTTGCTCCAAATTAAATGAAAATGCATTATATATTTAACTGGCATTTCTTCCTTGCACAAGCAGGAGAAATTCCTCAAAAACAAAATCTTTCCAAGAAAGTTAACTCCAAGGGCACACTGAGGCCATGCAGTGCAATGTTAATGGTAGGGACAACTGAACTAGCACTAAATGAGCTACTGTATTTACAAGGCATATTAAAACTCTATATAGAAGCTACCTTCAGTGTTAATAACAGAATAACTTCATTATTAGCACATCGTGCACAGATAAATTACTTTGGCATTGCAAGGTGCAGATAAGCTGTTAAAATCCCCTTCCACCTCTTTTCAATGAGAACACCTTCCTCCCATTAGCTAACTGAGTGCCATACCTATGGCACATCATTCTGAGTAGATATATAATAAATACATGACAGGTCTTCTGTCACCGTATCATTCACGTTCAAGTTTATTTGTTCTTTACATTTCTTGCTTATCCAGTATTTTGCTCTTTCTCACATGGGTAAGAGCTCAAATTGTAGATTTATAGAACTGAAGGCTAAAAAAATATTATGATCATCTATGCTGACCTCCTGAACAATGCAGACAACAGAACTACGTGATTCCAAATTAAATCTATAAACTCCTGCTAAAGCAACAGTTTATTGTATTAAATGACCTCCAATTCCAATTTAAAAGACTTCAGGCTCTAAAGAGCCCATCATAATTCCTATACCATTTGTTCCACTGGTTAAGTACCCTCACTATAAAATTAAATCTTACCTGAATCTGCCTAACTTTACCTACCATGCATTAATCTGCTTAGACTTCTAGCAGATGCAAGAGTTTACTCTCAGAAATCTCCTCCACGTTTTTGTGAGTTTCAGTCAACTTTTTTCCAAAACTTCTTTCATTAAATCAGGTTTCTAGTCTTCCTCAGTCATGATGGGCTGAGGAAGATAATAGTAAACCAATTTAGCATGTTTTGGAGAATCAGTAAACCCAAAACCTATGCAGAAATATATGGTAAAAAATAGACATTGAACACAGGAGTAGAAAGACAGAATAACAAGTGACCAAAAAGCTGAAAAAATTTTTTTACAAAGAAATTTATCTCTAAAGAAAATCACTAGTAATTGTCTTACATTAGTTATCTAGTCTGCTTTCAGAACCATACCATTGGACTACACAACTTTGTCATTGGATTCTTTCAAAGTATTCAGCTTTCTGAAGCAAAACTATCTTTGATCACTTAGATCATTTATACAAAACTGAAATAGTCTTATTTGCACATGAACTGAAAATAAAAGAAACATTGAGCCTGTAACATTTAAAAGGAATCACCTCATACACAATTCTTGCACTTGCCATGAGTTAAAGTACTCATTTGTTCTTCATCTTTTAACATTATTTCATCACTTCTTTTTTTCCTAGTTGTCATAATAAGCATGCTTCATGTAAATTATTATGTATTGAAATAAAAACAACAGAATCAAAATGTTTAAAATATAGTCCCAAAAACCTGCTGCGGAAAAGGGGAGGCTTCCTTACTTGTATTAGAAATTTAGACTCAACTACAGGTTAAAGGTTCTGTAACATGGTAACAACACGGTTTCCTTTAGGATATGGCTTTTGGAAGCTTACCAACACAGATTTTAACTCCTTGTACAATTCTAACCCTGTCTGCTATACAAACTTCCTTGCCTCATTCAACTCCTTCCATAAATTCAGGACTGCCACAAAGACTGGAAGAAGTGAAATAATTTTTCTAACTCACTATGAAAACATAATATTTATAATTCTCTATAGCTTCACCTTTTCCCCTATGTGGAAGCAGGATTTTGTCTCCTTTGCAAAACAACACCACAGTGTAAAGTAAATAACGAATAATTATTACATGAATATATTAAAAATCGAGGTTCTATACAACATTGGATTCCATAAATTTTCTGCAACTGACCTAAACCAGTACCATGTTTGAGCAAATCAGATTTCACACGAAACTGGTAATACAGAGTTATGCTTGAAGATTTAATCAGTGAAAAAAAATGGTGACATCTTATGATAACCAATAAAAAGAAATACTTTCAATGAAGTATGAAAATTATTTTAGAGAACAAAAAGGAAAGTACTATTAGGATAAAAACATAAAAGCAAAATGACCTAACCAATTGTAACCAACATAAAAAGGAGACATTGTGTTCAGAGAGAGTGAGGACATTTTCTGAAGTGTTACATTAGTCAATATAAAGTAGGTCATTTGAGAGAAGTCTGAATGAATAGAAAGTCAGAATTTTAACAAGAAAATTCACATGTTCACCAGATCCTCATATTCCTAGGGACTATGAATAAAATGTATGCCTCAAAACTATTTTTGTTGGTTTTTTTTTTCCCAATAAATAGAGTGAGTTTCTTAATTAGAAATTATAACAGCTGTATTGTAAGAAATAAGAAACACTAATTAAAAATATAAGAGATACAGGACTTCAAATGCAATTTCCCTGCTGGTCTCTCCTATCTAATACCACTCTAAAAGGAACACTCCTATTAGATGCCTACATAAGACCAAAATTCACTGGAAAAATATTCTTCCTTTGTAGTAAGCATCTCATTAAAGTCATGAACGAGAATGCAAATACATTGACTTCTACGAAAAAGTCCAGCAGAGGAAAAGTTAGTGCCCTTCTTTCTTCTCCATAGATTTGTAGGGAAACAAAAGGTGCACATAGTATTATCTGTCTTGTTTTACTTAGCTGAAAATTAGCATATTTTAGAGGCTATAAGTAGAAGGAGCTGCTGTAGTCAACCGTGTGAGAGGAGGTCATGAACTGCCATGTGCCAGTCAAAATTGGCTCCAGCCTGTTCCACATGAGATAAAAATCATGGAAAAACACTTCAGTCTACCAGAGGAGCACACAGCATCCTTGTTCAGACATATTTAACACAAGTGTAAAGGGCTGAAGACACACTTGGTGAGGACAGGGAACTCCAAGCTAAAAGGCATTAGGGACATGCCCAATAGACTGCGACTGGGAGCAAACCACAGCAGGGCAGGGACACCTCTAAGGGACTGTGGCTTACAGGTGATCCACACAGGAACCATTGACGTGGATTAGCAGACAGAAACCATCACAAAGACCACCTTAACCTCCTGGCTGCCTATTCCCACGTTTGCACGGACTGAGTACAACTCATGGCAAAATAAGCATAGTTGGACTAGGTCAGAGAGACACACAGATGTTTATGTAAGCATGTGTCTAATATATTGTCATTTTCTTCTCAATGCTCAAAAAGGTGATCAGCGATTCGTGTTGGTTCACATTAAATTACCTTAAGTAAAATTCCCCAACTCTAGATTGTCTCACTGACTTCAATTTTAAGGACACGGTTCTACCAAACTTGAGGGTGACTGAGTCCCCAAAGATATTACAGCTGTTGTAGTATTCAATAAATGAGGAGGGCCATGAGATAGAGAGGTAGGAATAATCTCTATTAATTCCCTGACTGATGGTAGAACAGGGAAATTTTAGATGTTATTCATTTTGACAACATCCAGCAAGCTATTCAGCACATGCATTCTCTGGAATAAGCACAAGCTTTGTCTGGAATAAGCCAGAGCACATGATGCCTTTTGCCCAGCTAAAAGAAGTGAAAGGAAGGTGAAGTTACTATAAGCATGTTTTCAAAAAGACATGAGAAAGAAATATGAAAACCTGCAGTGGGATTCAAAGGATATCAAAGGACTGAATGCATAAGGATATAAGGGGTACTGCTTTAGAAAGCCCTCGGGAGGTCTATAGGTAGCACTAAAAATGCCAAAGAAAGAGGGAGGGAGGAAAAATCTGAATTTTACAGTGGCAGGAGGCAAGGGACATACCAAAAAGGGACATACAAAAGAAGAAAAAAAAATTGTAAATATACTTTGCTACTTTTCACTGAACTAAGTATTGCACTACTCTAACAATAGAGTACTAACATGGAAAGCGGTCACTTTCTCAGTGTAAAGACATACACTTTAATTCCATGGCGCTCTAGCCACCAAGGATGGGCAAAGAATGGGGTACCACTCACCCTTCCTGCAGCTGCTGCTGTAGGCAGTCAGGAAAGTGAGACACCCGGGACCAAGCATACCTCCACGAAAAGTTTGCCTTTACACTCTCATTCCCAAGAATGCTTAATTTCCCTGAAAGATGTACTCCTACATTCTTTCATATTTTGCTTTAAAATGACAGCAACTTGTCTTTGATGCCAATTATGGCAGGTTCCTTCATTGTTCAGCTGCTAATTATTTTTTTTAACAATTATACTACTACTTCTCAATCTACCCTTACTATTGGGAAGATGGTCCCTATAACACTGTGCTATGTTTCTAACTTTTACCAGTGGAAAAAATTTAAGTATTTTACCAATAGAATATTTTAACAAACTCATTAGTATGAACTTGAAAGCCATTAACTTATTCAAAAAGTTATTAATATATTTTCATTACGCTATCTTGTAAATTATATCTATGAGACTCTAGGATCAGGTCTTTATTCTGAGAGGAAATGTCTCTGCTAAGGACACCTTTTTTTTTTTTTAATTAGAAAAATAAAGTAATTTGACAAATGTGTATACTTTGCCTCATTCATATTTGTAAGTGGTGTTTATTATACGGCAAATATTTACAGACATCAGACTTTGCCCAATTCTAAAACCTAGTATTTCAGCTCCCCAAGTGACAAACCCTTACTTTTTGGTAGGCATGTTTTTATGATTGTACTAGACTACACTTTTCATTTCTGTTAAACCAGGAGAAGAATTGTACATGTGGATACCAAGAAAAATGTTTCATCCATTTCAAAAAAATGAGGCACGTAGGAAATGCTTTGTCCTTATTAAAAGTGAGGAAACTTAAAAAAAGTTTACTTAATAGCATTATCCTCATCACAATTTAACACAAAGGTTTCAAATAAGGCAAACAGAATGAACTATCTCAATACTGTGTATTCACGAAACCTGCAGAAATTCTCCCACCTTTGGCCAAGTTGTGAATCTCTGCAAATTATATTTTGCATATGCTTAGCAGAAAGCTCATTCCAAAAGCAAAAGACTCCTTAAAAAAAAAATCCCTCCTGAGTATTCTCTAAGCATGAGGTGAAGAAGCTAACCCAGCCCTTTGTAGTTGCCTCTGTTCCAGGCTGTTACAATGCCAAAGACAAGAATAGACAGCAAGGGAACATTTCCTTCTGTTCCTTTTGTTCCTTCACTAATTGAGCACTGAGAGTTCACAGATGACAGAAGCATGAAAGAGGGAAGAAAGACCAAAGACAATTAGGTAGATTAGACAGACAACTGCTACTGGAACAACTATACAAAAGGTCAGAGGAAAAAAGAAAAGCAGAAGGGGGAGGGACTAAGATGAGACAGGTTTAGACCTGTATTTGCTCATGAAGGACAATGAGCAAAGTCAGGACAGAAAATAAGGTGAGGATATGGGTTAAGCAAGATGAGGGAAAATGTAAGAGAAAGAAAAACTGTATTAAACAAGAGGGACACAAACAGATGCGGTCAGGTGAAAGGAGGTAGAGTACAATTCTGTACCTATATAAAACATCCTGCTCAGAAGCCAAAATTCAATCTGAGTTTAAAATTTCAAGTCTTCAGTGGCCAGCAAAGCACGTGCTTTAACAGCCTCTAGAAGCTGGCTCAAATAGAGATGATTATCATTAGTATTCTCTGAAATTAATTAGCACATGTTTGCATTACCACAATGAACTATGTAAAGATCAATATAATTCCAGATAATGGAACTTTTGTTTAGTTTGCTTCACTTAAAAACTTAACAATTTATATTGATAAAATTACAAATTTTCTGAGTGATCATTTTCTAACTGGATAATATCATTTCCCAAATTACTTTTATCCCTTCCTTCATGTCATAAATCACTGTTGGAGAAGCATTAGTAGTATATCTAAAACTGACAGAGAGTTGAACGGGCACCATCAGTAACAGGGTAAATATTTTTTTAAGTGCTTTGCAGGAAATATCACCATCACTGCCCTAAGCTAATAAATAACGCTGTTGTTGGATAAAACATTTCTGAATTTGTCCTTCCTTAGAAAAATAAAACCTTACTGAATAAACTCAAGACACCGAGATCTCTCTGACTGTACATAATGAAGTGAAAAAAATAATCTATATGTCCCTTACCAAACAGAGTAGTTTAAGAAAATTAACTTTCACAGTAAGTCAATATAAAAAAATAGATAAAATAATATTGTAAAACAGATCTTTGCATTTATCATGTTTTCCTAGCCTAGATAATCAGAAAGATGAGGGATACTTTTTTTGATGAACGTGGCTCCATGTTTTTTATTCAATTTTTTATACTATTTTTCATTGGGAGGGTCATAAAAGAGCATTTCTTCTTCCCTAGTTGCATGCAACACTAAACTGAAGTTTATAGACAAAATTAGGCTTTAATGTTGATATCCATATTATCATCAAATATAACGTAGACACACCACAGTGGCCCTGCTCTCATGAAAACCAACACAAAGCAGGAGACACCTGTGCTTTGAGAAGAAAGTTAGTGTACACAGAGCTGTAAAACTCTAAACGGACAAAGGATGCCAAGAATTTTAAGTGTAAATCTTAAAATGAGAAAGATAGTACTAAAAGATGGTCCTCCCAAAAGAAAATGAGGCAGAGACCCAAAAAAGGAAAACTGTAACTTCTTTATCTCTCGCTACTGTTCTGAAGAAGAATCTTAGGTCTCATATCAGAAAAATGTTGACTGAAAAGCACAGAAAGCAAATTTGTTGCACTAATAGGTGCCTTTTTAAACATAGAATCATAGAATCTTCCGGTTGGAAAAGACCTTTGAGACCATCAGGTCCAACCACTCCCATCATCCACTAAACTATGTCCCTCAAAAACTCACCTATCCACTTTTTTAACACCTCCAGGGATGGTGACTCAACCACCTCCCTAGGCAGCCATTCCAGTGCCTGACCACCCTTTCGGTAAAGAAATTCTTCCTAATATCTAGTCTGAACCTTCCCTGGTGCAACTTATGGCCATTTCCTCTTGTCCTATCACCTGTCACTTGGGAGAAGAGATCAACACTTGTTCTGTCAAACCTCTTTTCAGGCAGCCGTAGACAGTGACGAGGTTTCACCTCAGATTCCTCTTCTCCAAGCTGAACAACCTCAGTTCCTTCAGTCACTCCCCGTAGGACTTGTTCTCCAGGTCCTTCACCAGCCTTGTTGCCCTTCTCTGGACGTGCTCCAACACCTCAATGTCCTTCTTGTACTGAGGGGCCCAGAACTGAACACAGTACTCGAGGTGCAGCTTCATCAGTGCTGAGTCCACTTCCCTTGTCCTGCTGGCCACACTGTTCTTGATACAGGCCAAGATGCCATTGGCCTTCTTGGCCACGTGAGCACACTGCTGGCTCATATTCAGCCGGCTGTCAACCAACACCCCCAGGTCCTTCTCCTCCAGGCAGCTTTCCAGCCATTCTTCCCCAAGCCTGTAACACTGCATGGGGTTGTTGTGTCCCAGGTGCAGGACTTGGCATTTGGTCTTGTTAAACCTCATACTATTGGTCTCAGCCCATTGATGCAGCCTGTCCAGATCTCTTTGCAGCGCCTCCCTTCTTTCAAGCAGATCAACACGGCCACCCAGCTTGGTATCATCTGTAAAAAAAACCTAGTTTGTTTTCAGATTGAAAATACATATTACAGTGATGCAAAGAACTGCAAAGTGGGATAATAAAATAGAAAGAGCACTCTTCAGTTTAAGAAATATTTCTATTGCTCTCTAAGGAGATTTATTTTATCCACCACATAGCATATGTCAAGAGTTATTCTGATCCTTCACTGAGAGCTAACTACCCAATAGTTTTTACATTAACATGCACCACAGTAGCAATCTTTGACATTGGTTATAAGTGTCAGACAGAGTCTTCATTAATTGTCATCATCTTTAAGATAAAAGAAACCTTCTCTTCGTGCATGTTATTACACAAAAAGTGTACATGGTATCTAGATACAGCAAGTGCAAAAATGTTTTGTACTGTAATAATAATTATTTAGAATATAAGGGATAGAAAGTGTACTATTGTTAAACTGTCAGTCAAACCTCTTGTTATACAAGTATAGAACATCACATCCATCCATAACAGCCTTTTCTGTCAGTCAAATGTGTTGTTCTATACAAATCTAACATCAATTTGATTTTTAAATTAGGCAGAGACTTTAAAACATTATTCTGATGTGATAACAATGTGATCTAAGTTGCTGTTGATATAAGAATACAACACAGGTTGCTTCTCAAATCCACTTCTCCTGCTTTTAGGAATCTGCATACCGTAGATGATTTTGCATATGTGAGTACATGAACATTCAAATGAAATTTTTTTCTGTCATTACATGGTAAAGAACATGTTTGATTATAAATCTCCTCCACTTTGAAATAAACCATAATTTGAAAAAGTCTATATAAGGGTGAGGAAATCATGTACCCCACAAAAAACAACAAATAGTCCTGTTTATCCATCACATACCTTCATTCAGAATCAGATTAGTCCCTTTATCCCAACAATGAGCAACTGTGGCTTATGAATATTGAGCTGAAGAGCACTGAATTCCTACAGCATTTTTCTGTGACATTAGCTGCAAAACAAACCGAATGGGACAAACTATTCATTCCTAAAATAATGCAGAGTTGGTATCTCTTTCTTGTTCCACCGTAAAACTGAACACAAATAAAAAGGATAGACAAAAGTTAAATTATTATTTAAAAAAAATAGAATGAAAAAGTAAAGACAAGCCCCAGCCATTTTTAGTCCATTCCCACACATACCCTGACATCTGCGATTTTTGTACTAAGGTACTAATTTTTGCACCTGAGTTCCACACAAGCTAGAGAAAGCACATGAAAATATTCTCTCCACAGGCCACAAATTTAACCATCCATTTTCTTCCACCTATGAAGTGCCTGAGTAGAAGTAATAAAAAGTATAGGTTATCAAAAGCAAAATTAAATTTTCATGTCGTATTTTTTATTATTTCTTTCTTATTTTCATATAGGAATCACTACTCTAGAGTGATTTATTAGCATCCTTACAATTATTTGGGCGTATGCAATGTAGTAGATCTTTTTCACAAATGTATATATATATATATCTTGTAATATACTTGGCATACACAACAACTTTATGGAATACCTCCTAATTAAGTAAAAGATTCCAAAATCCTCAAGAGCTCTGGGCGCAAGTTGAAACAAATTGCTACTGAGATGGTATCATCAATCTGTTTTCCACTTGCACTGTTTCAGTAACACCTACAGTCAAAAGTCAATGGTGCCAATGCCTAAACCATCCCAGTTTTCAGACCGCTAAAGCTTACAACTGCTAGCAAAGGCATAGGACTATGAAACTCAGCTACCTTTTTATAGAGCTAAGGTAAACACCTGGCTACAGCTGTTCCCAGTGAATTCTGATTCTCAGGGAATCAGAATTACAACTGAGTTGCATACAAAACCATTCAACAGTACTTATCAAAGTCAGGCTATAATATAACTTGAAAAAATCTCAATATTTTGTTTTCATCTTCAGCACCTTAACTTCCCAGTAAACCAGCTAATATTTCCATTACCCAGTTAAAATTTAACTATTATATCTCAAAAAACTCTTGTAAGGTTCAACTAGTTCATTCCTGTTAAAACTATGAATACTTAATACAAAAGCGATTTGTAAGGCAGTCAAGAGTTTACATATAAAAATTGAACAGGTAATTAATGCAATTAATATTTATTGCAATATTTACTTAGGTAGTATGTCAAATGAAGCTAAAACACAGGCAGCTTGGATATTGTTACTCTGTACAGACTTTCCATTCTGAGAAAACTGTAGTTTATTCAGCAAAGTGCATCACATATATTCAATTATCCAGCCTTATAACATTCCATGGGGACAATCACGGTATGCTAACTGCCTCTGTTTATGTGCTTTTTAATTTAAGATAGGCATAAAAACTACTCAATCTCAATTATCATTTTAAATATTTGAGCTGGTATACGATGAAAAAAGTCTCAACAAGGGAACTCCACAAAGCATAGAATCCTTGAGTTTGGAATGGAACTCTGGAGGTTGTCTTGTCCTATTCCCTAAACAAAGCACGCAGTTAAGATCTGTGTCCAGTTGAGCTTCAGCTATCTCCAGGGATGGAAATTCCACAACCCGTGTATGTAACTTGCTCCGTTATTGAATTACCCTTTAATAAATGAATCACTCTCAGTCCACCATTATACTCACAAAAATAACATAATCATAGTTATACTGGAAAACAGAAAAAAGAAAGTGCTCATTTCTCTCGTAGATGTTGCTTATTCTACTTAGAAAACTGCTTTATAATAACAGTAAAAAAATGATTCACATTTTTCCCAGTAGAAGCTTCCTTCATGAGAGGGCAGTAAAAATACAGTGTCAAAATCACAATCCCTGTCTCTGGGAGTTTATAGTATGCCCTCAAAGCAATATTAAGAATAATGAACTTCAAGTACATAGAAACATAACTTCGAAGTTAGAGGTATGCAGTTTGCAACGGCTACAAAACAGACCTTTTCCTTATTTTTTATAGATAAATATACATATAAAAACTGAAATTACCTAAATTTGTTTTTAATTTTCAAATTTCGTTAACAACTCTACATAGCTTTAATATAACACTAATAAAAATAAATATTCTTGTTTAGAAGGAAAGACTAATGGAGAAAGGATCACAAATTACTAAAAAAAATCAAGGAGATTAATGTTTGAAATTCACACATGGAAAAAATTTTGACAAAACTATACCATATATTTTATACATTGGAGTCAAACATAAGGAAGTATACTTACAAAACCACTCACAAGATTTTTCCAGGTATTTTAAATTACAGAGTGAAAGACATTATCATCACAATCTCAGTGGAATACATATTAAAAAAAAAAGCAAGGTCTTTCTGTTACTTCCAAATAGCAAAACTGAAACACGAAATTAAGTTTGTATAATACCTTAATCTGAAAAAAATAAACAAAAAAAAACCAACAACAAAAACCCAACTAATCAACTTTAGATCTGGAAGTTACCAGATAAACCCTTCTTTTCATCTTTACCCAAATTAGTATCTCCAACATGGTTGATTTTCAAGTGTATGGAAACAGTCATGGAATAAAGCACACAAATTTCTAATTTAAGACGACAAAATTCTAATCATTATTTTTACCGATAAAAATGTCTAATGTGTATACAATGTAAATTTGCCTACTGCACATTCTCTTCCACCAAAAAACATAGGTTTTTCAGTACCAATGTACTGCCTTCCACATCATAAACTATGGAATGGAATCAATTCTCAACAGACCTGCATCTCCACCAGGACTTCTACAGGCTATATCAGGTAGGCACTATGATTTTTTTTCCTCCTCCTGTGCTATCATGATTATGCCAGCAGAATGTTGTTGGATGTACCAATCTTAAAATTTCAAAGCATAGAACAGATATTAATTTATGTCTACAACAGGAAGAAGCAAGTAGGTATTTTACATACTGGGAAATCAAAGAAAGGTGAAGTGCTTTGTCTAAAGGCACTTAGAAGAAATGAATAAAAAAGACATAATTAAAATTCAACATCAAGCTTCACGTTAATCCTCTAGACCTAACTGCCTTTTTCAAGGTGCATGATCTGGAACATCAAAAATAAGAATAAATTCAGTCTCTTTTCTCAATACATGCTTTAATGATAAAATAAAACACTGCATTTAGCTTCTTCCTCTGCATTGGCATGAATAATCATCTTTCTTAGGAATCAAATTTATGAAAACATTTTGGATTTAAAAAAATATATTGAAAAGGAAGGCAAGTGACAGTTAAAATTTAAATTCCACTTTTGATTTGGCCCCTGCCTCTGTGTACTGAGGAACTCACAGGAAAACACACATACGTGCCAGGTATTCTAGTATACTAACTTATGCTAGACTGATTTAATTAGTGTGCTTTCAATGCAAAGGTGCAGCACCTCAGCAATTATGAGATCATTAATACAATGCAGCATAACAGCACCCTTAGAGATCTTGTCTAACCTCTAGGCACACATATAACTCCCATTAGGGCTAATGGGAGTCACATGTGTGCATCCAAGGGAGAAGAGACCCATTAAAACTGATACAACATATCCATTAATCTTCAGGTCACTCTTAAGGTCAAACATTATTAAAATGTTTATGAACAATACTTACTAGGTATGCACAGTGGCTACTTTGGTTTTAGGACAGACCTGTGAGCAGTTAAGGCCACGGAAAATGCCTGCTTTAAAAGCATCATCATGTTTCAAGTAGCGGCACGGAAATTTCAGACTGCTTTTTCTGTAGTCAGAGAGGACATTTTTCTATCACCTCCTGAAAGAATTAGAGAGATAGAAAAGACAGGGAAGGTTAGACACGAATGAAAACCTTGGGCAAAGGTATGCTCTAGCTTTTAATTTTACTTTCATCCCCCACTCTTTCTTCATATTTCAGTCCCTTAGTTGTGGTTTTCTGCTTCAGGAAGAACATTAACTGCGGTGACTAAATTCCTAATCCCTGCAGTCTGATACAAAGACACTACAAATAAGATTTTTATTATTGAGTCACCAGCAAACCACAACGATTCAAGCACTGCTCTCAGGGAGAAAGAGGTGTTGAAAGATTTTCAAAGAGAAAAGTAACCCGCATTTGCTACTCACTTCATGCTGCCTATCTGAAAACTTCCTTTTTCATCACTGTAGTATCATCTAAGCAACTATGCTCCTTTCCAGCTTAGAAAACACTAAGCCTATCTAGTTCACAAAACCCATCTAATCAGTAACGAATTTGCTGTCTCTGTCCACATTCAGTCAGAGGAGAGAGAGATTTCTCAGCGGAATGGGGGCCAGGTGATCTCCATATGAACAAGAGCAGAAGAAACAGCAGGAGGAAATGCGAGTGTCGGATGAGTACAGAAATGAGGACAAACTTCAGGCACGAACTACCCCTATTAGTTTATCATTTCAGGAACTGAAGTGAATGAGGAAGGTGGCTTTATCAAGAGTTTCTCATGAACTATTCTAAAATTTATCTTCCAGAACTTGTGTCAAAAGTCTTATGCTGACCGTGACACTTGTTCAGTGCTCCCCAATTACACTTCCTATTACAAGGTCTGCAAGTATTCCAAGCACTGACAACTCAGCGTTACAAACTTTTGTTCAGAGACATCATGTGACGGACATAGAGGGTTAGCTGCATCTGGATTGCCAGATCAAGGTACAAGCAAGCGGCTGAGGAACACCCTCTCACTTGGATCGCAGAAACAGTCACAATAGTTATTCAGCCCCACCAAGAAAGGCCACATTGCTTCAGTCCTGAGTTGCAGGCTCTCTACTGCCTTTCTCTTGTATGATCATGTCACACAGGGTCTCACTTCACACTATTTTTAAATGCTAATACGGCCCTCTAGAGTGCCCTGCACAGGGAAGTGGGTTTTGTTTCTAATTCAAATAGGTACCGATAAATAAATAATAATAAATAGAAGATTTATTCCATGATTCAATTAAATGGATTACTCCTCAGCAGAAACAGACAATCGCATGGTTTTTTTTCAAAAATGAAGCAAAATTGCCCAAAATTCCTTGGTGTAATACGGCAGTGACACTAGACTTGGTAGCAACATTTAAACATTTAGAGGTTATTGTTTAACAGTGGTCATAAACTTTCCACTACAATTTCTGTGAAACAAGAGCTGTCCAAGCTCAAAAGATAAAATCACTTCATTTTGCTTAAAATGCAGTCTTCACATTAAAAGATTTAATCCCCATTTTGTGACATCAGCCATGTGAATCAGCCTTAGTCAATTCCAACATATCTTCTAAGAGGAACTATTCAGTGTTAATAATGTTATGCACTTGTTTTGAATATGCTTTACCACTGTGAAAAATTACATGTAAATATAAAATGAAAATGTTCTTTCAAAATCATAATATATAAATATTATGGCTATATCCCATTTTGTGACACCACACATAGTCCAAAGTGCTACCTAATTTCCTGGATGTGAATTAAAAAAAAAAAGGCATAGAATCTATCAACAGATGCCTACGGAATCCCCCCACAGCCTCCTTAGTATAGATAACCTCAGTAAGGTACCTGAAGAACTGGGACTGTAACTCTGTAGGTTACCTGTAGATCTGTATTCAAGAACACACCAAAATTAAACACAGTTACTGTTTTGAAATAAATCACTATTTGAGTAACTTAATTTTTATGTTCAATAAACAACATAGATTTCTCTCAATCTGTTTATACAGTCACATTTTAAAGATTTCCCTTTAATTTGCTTTCTAGAACCATAACAGCCAACTTTCCAACACAGTTTTCATCAACTAAGTGTGTAATACGTTCAAACAATACCTTCTGAGCCATGTAAAACACTCTGGGACCTGTGAGTGAGGCCCTGGCTATTACGAACACCAGTAACCAATCAATTGCAAATCAAACACTACTGGTGTAAAGACACTGGACAAACACCTGCCTGTACTACTTAAAAGCTGCTGCTATGCTTCCTCCCTAGCCTTTTTGTTTTCTCCTCTTGCAGCCCTGTGACTCCTGTTGATACTGAACATGTCAGCAAATAAACTCTGTAAGACTCTTTCTGAAGTTTTAGAAAGCAAGCATCCTTTATTTCAGCGCTAGATGCATGAGGGAATGATTTTTATCATCATGCATAACGAGACAAGAGGTGGTTACAGAACAGATTTCTCACTTACAGGCATATCTGTGCATAAGATTTCTGGGAAAATGTATATACTATTACTTTGCAAGGTCTAATTTTAATGTTATTATGAATTTCACAATGCAAATCTCTGCTCAGTGGACACAGTCCACTTGTCTGACCTTGCATTTTAGACAAGGAAAGCCTGCAAACAGAGGTGATTATAGAATCACATCTCTTCAACACATATCATACTTAATACAAGACGTTGTCCTTTCTCTCTGCACAGTGTCTGGAAAAACAGTATTAAAAAAAAAAAATGCTATTAAAAAAAACCATGCTATAAGAGGGACATTTTGTCTAACTTTAAAAAAAAAACCATTACTGAGATGCAACTTGACTCAAGCTTAAATCAAAACACTTCACTTTTTGCAATAGTAACTACTTCTTGTATGTCTGTCGGTAAATGCGACAGGAGCCCCTCACTCCCGCGGGCCGCGGCAGCACCCCTGGCTGCTCGCGATCCCAAGCTGCTCAGCCTCGCAGCAGTCCCACGACCCTCGGCGCCCACCCCACCCCGAGCCGGGCGCACCGCCCCGCCGCACGGGCAGAATGGGCGAGCAGAGGCCGAGCTGCAGATGACGAAACCACCGCCCCGCGTTCACCGCTCGCAAGTCCCTGGAGCCACGGTGCCTTCAGCCGCCCTGCCTTTCCCCCTCTCATTGGCTGCTCTTCTTCACTCCGAGGCACTGATTTGCTCTGAGGCCTGTCAGTCAAACCGCCCCGCGTTCGTCCTGGCGTGGATGCCGTCCCGAGGGCCCTTCTAGCGCGTCATCGCTATTTCCCAAGTACTTCCTGTAGAGCTGCTCTGGGTAGCAGGCGCTGTCTCTGTGGTCCGGCCAGCGCCCGGGGCGGCAGCGGCTGGGGGAGAGCGAGTCCTTCCCTAGGGAGCTGGAGGCGGAGCCCGCCGCGTCCGCAGCCCTGCAGGTCGGTCTAGACGCGGGAAGGGACGCGGTGGCGGTGCCTGCGGGTGGCTGCGGCTGCTGGAGCCGGGGCCCTGGCAGAGCCCGGCCTGGCCGCTCCCGCGTCCCGGCTGGCTCGGGGCTTGCGGGACGGCCGCTCCGGGACAGCCCCGGACCCTTTTCCCAGTACTGTTTATGGAAACTAGTGTTTGGCCTCGCGCTCTCTCCAGGTGCCTCAGTTTCCTGAGTCGGTCCCACTGACTGCCTTCATTCTCCTGTTGCGGGCCTCGGTATGCAAAGAGAGTGCCCGGTTTCCAGCTAGGCCCAGGGTGTGAGGTAAGAAAAGAGGGAGCCTGGGAACGTGCCGTTTATAGGTGAAAGGGCACAGTCTTTTGGCAGAGGGATATTTTTGTCTGAATTGTTATTCGGATGTCAGTTGAGAGAGTAAACCGTTATAAACCTCTCAAAGAATCCCCTATGAGTGCCTGTTACAAGTAGCAACGTTTTCTATAAGTACTGCCTGCTAAGGTTGACAGTGGCACCTTTTTGCTGTTAATCCAGTTTTGTGCTGCTTGTAAGTGTAAATAGCAAACCACTACTTTGCCACAAAATCAATGTAGATTTAGTCTGAAAAGCCAGTGTGCTTTGCAGAAGAATGAATTCCACTAATGTTAGAGACCATACCTAAATCCACAGCACTACATATTGCTTTCAGTCCCTAAGTATATTTCCTGTATCATTTTTCACCTGTTCAGTGGGAGGGGAGTGTTCAAGGTCAGACCAGTTTGTAGCAAAATCTGATTACAAAATATTTAAGCATTTGTTTCATTGTACTGGAAGTTGGTAAATTCTTGTCTAACTTCTTTGGAGCCATTATTAATATGCAGGTCAGCAACGTGTTGCTAATAAAAGAGTTTGCTTCAAGACTACTAGTGTTTTTATTCTTTATTATGATCTATTTTGTCAGTACATTTTCCTACAAACTTTTTTTTCCTCTATATCCTTCAGTTTCTACTCATTAGCTGTTTGTTTGTTACTTCGTGGTGTCCATCGTCACTGTCTAATGAAGTGATTAGTAGGAAAACAGATCAAATTGTAATTGCTGGGACATGAATTAGAGTAGCAAATAAACTATTCAGGGAAGTAACAATTCATACCTCTGCATTCTTAAAGTTTTTTCATTCTGCATGAAGTTGTAGTTACAGGGATAGCTTCACACATTTAAGATGCATAAATGAACCCTTTAAAAAGATGCTTTTTTTTGCTTTCTTTGGTAGAAATGGAGTAGACCAGTAGGGCACATCATGTCAAGAGTATTGGAGGGACAGTTATATTCTTCTGAAATTTACTATGGAAATAGATGAACGCGTTGGTATTGGAACACCTACTTGTGGCTGCTAGTGCTCTAGCACTAGTTCCTAGTAGAATGCTTTTCTGGTTTAAAAAGTTGTATTCTCCATGAACCATTTATTTGGAGAGAATAGCTCACCACTTGTATCTGTGTTGATATATGTGAAAAAAGATGGTGCTGTGCATGAGAGATTGCACCATGAATGGGTTGGTTCGAACTAATTTCCATTCTCTGTAAAGGAAGTGCTTCCTGTACACTGCAGTAATGTTCTGAAAATAATTTGTCTCCTTTTGGGTAAATTGGATATTACTTTTATTGCTAAGAATTATCAGAATTTTGTGTATGCATGTGGAAACATATTCTTCAGAAAGCAACATTATTATTTTTTTATTTAAAAAAAATCTTAGTATTTTAGTGTTTTATGCATTTACACTTTAAGTAAAATGATGCTACTGCTGCTCCCTGTATTGTTAGGTAATTGGAAAGTGAAATACTTTTAAAGCTATTGTCTATGAAGGTTTTGCAAGGATTTTATTTTTACATCCCCTTGCTTGCCTGCCAATCTGGTTGTATTGTGGGAGGTGAAGTGTTTGGGTATTTTTATAAGTAACAATTCTTATATATATTTTTAAAAAAACAGTGTTAGATACTTGTATGAGGTCTGACACAAAGAAAAAGACAAGTTTGTGTCTGTAATGTTTTTTCTTTAACAAATAATGAAAATCAGCTATGGTCCCCTTCAAAGTAGTTCCCTTCTGAGTTCATACACAGTTGTATGTGATGCTGTCAACTTTCAAACCAATTCAGTAGATCTACAGCTTTTCAGAAAAGTCTGTCTTTTTTGCTTTCTCATCTTCTGCTGACAAAAGAAATGTGTTCCTTTGAGCACCAGCTTGATCTTTGGGATCTCTTCACCGTAAGCCTCAGTCAATAATTGAAAAATTTTCGTTGTGGATTTCTTCAGTTTCACAGGAAACGATATTAACTCACTGTTTGCTCTTGCACACGGACACTTTTTGACCAACTGTAAGAAAACATCTGTCTTTGAACACACATGGCGTTCATACTGAGTGAAGCAATTGAGTTGAGGATTGTCTCAGCGTGACACGTTAGCACATGTTCTATAATTTCTTTGTCTCTCCACTCCCACTCTTGGTTCCTGGGCTATAGGGTTAGTCTCAAGTTTTTTTTGTGTTGAACCACGTATATATCTGCAGTTTTTAAAGTAAGAATTGAGTACATATGTAGAGTACAGAGCATAGTGAAATGGTATTAATCTGGGGGTAAGGCAGCTGAAATAACTCTTTGCTTAGAGCTTTGCCTCAATTCGTACGTCCCTTGAACTTCTAGACCTGCTTTGGTTCAAACTTCTGGGGTTGTATTTCTCAAATTCATCCTTTCTACCAAATGAAGAAAGTCAATTGCCGGGAAAGCTTTGGAGAAACTTCTAGTGTTGACGGAATGGAGTAAATGATTAAAGTTAGTAATCTCTCTGAGTGAGTAGCAAAGTATATTTTACTGATGTATAAATGTTGAAAACAATAAAGTAATTGTGGTGAAATTACATGAATGTGAATCATCTCATGCTTAAGTCTCTCACAGATACCTGTAGAACTCTCAGTACAGCAGTACAAGCATATAAAATATCATCCTCTAAATTTATTTTTAAAACATCTACTTTCTGAAGGAATGGGCTTTGATTTGCTTTTTAAATCCACTTGTTGAATACTGTAAGGTAGCTGGAATGGTATCCCCCAGTTTATGTTGGTGAATTAGTAAGGATTAAGCTAGATGTATGGAATGTCTGTTTTGTGCAAGGAGGGTGTTTAGATTTGGGAGGGAATTTCATTTATTTGAGAACTTCATATGTTTGTCTTCTGTTAGATTCCTTTATTATTTGGAACCCTGAGACTGTAGGTATTGTTTGTTTTGTTGGAGACGGTAGTGACTCACAGAAGTTTTTGCTACTTCCAGTGATTCAGGACATGTAAAATGCAAATGTTCTTGTGATGGACTAAATAAAATGCGAATTAAAACTTGCAAACAGGTATTGATCGTCAATAAAGAGTTCATTAGAGACTTTGTAGAATGGGAAAGGTAATTTCTATACTCTTGATAGTTTTTGACACTGTTACTAATCTGAGAATGTCCGTTTGTGCTTTGACATCAAAAGCTGTGGTGCAAGTAAGGAAAGATAACGGGTCTTCTCTTGTGTTTAATCTTTTGTAGTCTTTTATAGTGACAATTCTGAAAATTGCTAAAGGCTACTACCCACAGAATATTTGGGAAGGAAGGAAACAAATTTAGTTATATACTATGAATACCAAAATACATACTGTAAAATTAATGACTTTTCAAGATGCAAATAATCAAGGGGTAGGGCATGATGTCTGAAACCAATATCAATATATATATGCATATAGTCACAAAGAATATGAACTTTCAGAAAAAAAAGCATTCAGTTATATATTCAAAATGAGAGAGTGGGATTGTCTTTCCTATTTTTTTAAACATGAAGGCCATTTCAAAGTGATGAGGTTCAGGGAGAGTAGGGGTAAAGAAAGGAGGAAGGAGGTGAACGGATGTCTGAAGGAAAACTAGTAGTAAATTAAACAGTAGACAAATCAGTAAAAAATTTTAAGTTATAATGTAAGTACCTTATTACCGATGTACTTTATGTCTACATGGTCATAATGGCCTACTCGTAAGAAAAAGTATAAAATTAAAAAAATCTCATAGCACTGTTGCACTTGCAATTTCTATGTTTTTTCAATGAGAACATGAATCAAGAAAATATTAAAAAAAACTGTCTAGCTAACACTGATAAGTTTCAGGCGTAAGTACAACTTCACAAAATTAGCTTGTAAATGTCTGCTGTAATAATAAGAAAAATAAAATTATAATAATAAGAAAATATAAGTTTTTGAACGGAAAGATAGTGCTGTATTTAATAGGAAATGTTCCTCATGTATTATGAGTAATCTTGTTCTAGAATAATGTCAGTTTGAAGAAGATACCTTATATTGTTTTTAATATCTGACTTTTAAGGCTTTTTAGATATTTAATGATTTTTGGGTAGAGAGTTTTTTTGAAGGCTCTCAGGATAATAGTTTTTAATAAATAAGTTTAGTGTGTTTGTTCCAGTGTAGCTTATGTCTCCTTTGAACTGTATGGTCCCCGACAGACACTTGCATAATCTGTTTCTTATTCAATTGGTTACTGATATTAGTGCCTGCGTTCTCTGAGAGCCTGCTTTAGTACTAGAAATCAAGATCACAACTCTGGTCTTCAGGAGAGCAGACTCTGGCCTCTTCAGGGATCTGCTTGGAAGAGTCCTATGGGATAAGGCCCTGGAGGGGTGCAGGCTGATATTCTGAGGATCACCTCCTCAGAACATAAGAGTGGTCTATTCCCAATGAGTAGGAAATCAGGCAAAAATGCCAGCAGTCCTGCATGGATGGACAAGTAGCTTATCACGAATGTTTGACTTGAAAAGGAAGTATGCAGAAGCAGGGACGGGAAACTTGGGAGGAATATAGAAGCAGTGTCTGAGCATGCAGAGATGTGATTAGGAAAGCCTGCCTGGAGTTGAATCTCGGGAGGGATGTTGAAGGCAACGAGGTCTTTTGAGACCTAATAGAATATATATTCTTTCACATAGACCAGTAAAGGCAGAACACAAAGGGTGTGATGCTACAACTCTCATTTGAACTGATTAGTATGCTCTCAATACCACCTGCTCCACAGCACTGTGCTATTCAGGTAGTAGAGTTAAAGCAGCAAATAAAATTTTAAATTTAAATTAAATAGATAATTAGATCATATCTAAACTTTACAAAAATCTTCAGGAGAACAGAAAGGTTGCTATCTCTATTTGGAGGTGGAATGCAAGAAATTTAAAAGTCAGATTATTTCAGCCTAAATGCAGATTTTTCAGCGGAAGAAAGGGTAAAAAGAGAAATAAAAAACTTTTTGTTGGAGGAAAAAGAGGTCTAATACGTGGTATGGGAAGAGAGAGGAATTATGGCAGTAGTACAACTCTTGATTCTTGGTTGATTCTGGCTGGGTCTGGGCACTTCCTTCTTTCCCTGCAAGAGAGGACCTGTGGATGTTTTTGGCCTTTAGAAGTAATTTGAATTGTTCCTGGTATTCAGCGTGTTTCTACCAGTAGCTGCTTGGGAACTACCTCTCTGAAAGTGCTCTTTCTGCTACCACTTATCTCCACCATATCCTTTTTTTGTTAATACTGGCAATGGGGTTGGAAAAGAAAGGAAATAATCTGAATTTGAATTCTAAGAAAACTTGAAAAATACATTAAAAAATAATAGTATTCAAAATTATATTATTCATTTTTTAAGCAGAGAAGCTGACAGAAGATATCACAGGAGGGGGCTGGCAAGTAGAAAGGAATTTTTCCTGGAAAGGAAATTAATATAAGGCAGTGACACTGTGGGGCATAACTAAATCATGAAGGGGAATTCATGTAGGGATTGTAGAAGCTGTCACAGTGTACAGCTCAGACTGCCTAGTATGGAAATTGCTATCCCTCTTCTAAACTGTTACTTGTAATACGTGTGTGCAGCGGTGCCAGTGGATTCTGAAATGCTGATGAAGTTACAGGATTGAAAAGAGTTTGGTGAGAGTATATCAGTCTTCCCTTGTGATCTTAAAGTTACCATAATTACAAAGTAATAAAAGTGTCAAGATCTGGGGACACTAAGCATATCTAATTTTCCCAGCATTGCTATTAGTCACTGTATATGCCAAACATTTTGAAGTATGATCATATCGAAAAGGTAAGAGGAGGGAGGAATCACATAGTATTAGCCACTCACCTGCAAGTCTGCATGAGTCCTGCAGTGGAATTGCACAAATAATTCTTCATTTTTCTTTTCATTTTTGAAAGACATCAAAAACTTTCATTATTCATATTTGCAGTGTTGTGATGTTATTCTTGCATGCTCAGCTTGTCGCGTTTGAAGGCCACAGGAACAGTTCTTGTAGTCAAAGGAAAGGCTTGATTTTCTATCTTGCTGTTGATTGGTGGCAGTTGTAAGAGTATGATGCTGAGATTCAAAAGCAGACTCTTTCATGACTACCTGTTTTTCCTGGCCCTGATTTTCTTCTTCCTGTTATTGCTCACATCTTACCTGGTGCTTTGCTGACCTGTTTGTGTACTAAATCTGCATAAAAATAAATTTAAATGATATTGTTTCCTGCCAGTTTAACATACAAGAACAGTTCAGTAGCGGACCAAATGAGTATTGGCACTAGTGTGTAAAATAAGGAGGCAATACACAGTTAAATGAAGATGAGAGGGAGTGACTGTATCTGTCAGAAATTACATCAGCTTATGTTTCTCTAGAACACAAAGCGAAAAAAGATGATGTGTGTATGTCAAGTAACATACTGTTCTCTATCCTTCCACCAGTTGAGAGATTTTGGTTGTAATTAGGTCCTATTATTTGTAAATTAGGCCATATAACACAAAGACAAAGCTTTAAAATAACAATGATCAGGTTTGTCTTTTTATTGATGCAGGGAGTTCTTGGCTTTAATGTACTATAAAAACGTGCATTGCTTTTACGTACGGTCCTCCTTTTGCTACAAATATGGATAGAGCTTAATTATGACTTAGCTGAGCATTTGGGACAGATTTTACCTTTCTCAAATAGTAAGTATTTCCAATAAAGGGTTAAAGGACTTTATGTTCCTGCACTGTAGTACTTGAATCAGCGTTGTTACACTTGCTCATCACTGAATGTTTGTGACTGTTCAGTTGGTATGCATATGTATGTAAAAAAGAAAAAAATTGGCGTAAAATCTGGGCAATAACTGTGTTTCACGAGTGATTAGGCTAAGGTGTTTAATTCAGGAATCCAAGGTTCTGCCATGTGTGGTAAATTGTATCTGAGCATGTAGAACATGCATTGCTTCTGAATCCCTTCTACGTATCTTCTCAATCTTCGTCTTTGCGTCTCCATACTTATCTGGTGATCCATTCATATGCATCAGGCAGGTAGGAGAAGAATGAAAACACAGAGCTGTGAAATAGGAATTTAATTTAGATTATTTAAAATTTGCATAACATTTGGACTGACGCTGTGCTTGACAAATAACGCTATGTGAGTTACAGTGCCTTAGAGCTCGGAAAAGCAGATATTATGTATGTTATGAAGCAGAAGGCCAACTTTTCAGGTAAGTCACAGTAACCACAGCGAACTCACTACCGTGCCTTCATGTTATGCTTTTGAACCGTTCTGAAAAGGAGCTGCATACCTCTGCCACAATGCGATGGTTCACCTGCTTAGCACAAAGGATAGCACATCTACTAAGCTTTACATCTTTTTCCCTTTTAGACAGGCAATGCAATATAACTTTCAGTTATTAGTCCTTATACCAGAACCTCATATCCTCATCATAACCAAAATCTCTTCAAATGCAAAGTCTCCCTGTCATGCGTTGATGTGGTCATCAACAGTTGAGACCTACATTTGTAGCAAAAGGCATCTTTATCTTTTCCATGCACTTACACCTCCTGATGCTGGTTTAGTAAGTCATTGCCCCTTGCTTTTAAGAGGCTGTTCCTTCTTATTTAACCATCACAGTCCCAACTCTGTCAAACTACTCCAACCAAACCCAGCAACAAATGTATTTCCAGATAATTTCCATTACCTAGTTCCAAAGAAAGAGTCAGTATTCCATACTGGGCATATATTTTGGCTCTTCATCTTAGTGTTCAAGGGATTTTTCGAACAACATTTTTTGGAAAGCCTAAAATTAAGATGCAGCTTTGTTTTGTTGAGCTTTTGGATTTTTTTATTGATTTAATAAAAGGATTTAATTAAAAGAACACCAGCTAGATTTCGTTTAGTACAGCAGAACATAGGAGTTTACAAGTGGAAATGACATATCCCGCTAGAGATGAGTTAGCAATTTGGTGTCCTAGGGAGAGGAATGACAAAAAAAAAAGAGGAAATAAGATGGGAGAAGGAAAGGAGTGGGATATGGGACAACGAAGAATAGTGATTGAGCTTGCTACATGCTTATCTTCTCATTTATTGTAATAAATGAATGTTAGGGCCATATCCAAAAAATTGGTAGAATGATTCTTTCTATGGCCATTATGCTATGGGGAATACAAATGTGCTTTTTTAGTCTTAAATTTAACATCATGAATTTTAAAAGGTAGCATCTTAAATATTACTCATGCAGTAATTAGTCTATTAAATCTAGTTGTTCACATCTAATAATGTTTCTTTTAGAAGTACTGACTGGTCACAAATTTTGGTAAAGTCCGTGGGAGCTCTTAGCATACAGATTATCTTTAGTGGTGGTTTGTAATAGTCTTGGTTGCTTGCATTCATCAAGAGAATGTATTAACCATTGACATGGGATTTTCAGTTTCCATCAGATACTGACAGAAATGACTGATGTACAGCTTCTAACAGTGCAGCACTTTCCTACTGATCTTCATTACTGTTGTATCAATTCTGGCTCTTCTGAGCTGGTTTTGATTTTGTAACTTGAAGCCCTGATATTTTGACTCTGGCAGGTAGTTTATGGAAGATAAATCAATGAGCTATCGTTATGTTTTCTTCTGTCTCCAGGCATTCAGCAGTGGCTAATCTCTTGTATCCCATTTTTTGAAAGCTAAGTTTACTGAGTTAAAGTTGGAAAAGCAGCCTGTGATTTGAATATATCTTCATCTTTTACTTGGTATTCTGACCTTAAATGTAACTCCCTCAGGCCTCTAGGATTTGTTACTAGTTGCTCAAGTCAGTCTCGTGAGTGAAAAATCTTACTTTAATCTGTGGAATTGGCTTGTTACACAGTCAGTTATTCAGTGTTTTCCTTTATTTTGTCAATCTTGAAAAAGTCTTGCCTCCCAGGAATGTAAGAAATAGATGTTTCCTGTGATTGCAGTGTATTACTAGGGTTTTTTTTTTTTCAGTTAGTATTAGCAGTTTTTCTACATGGTTTAAGAATCAGTTTAACTTCTTTACAAAATGATAGGTATTTAGCTGAGTTATATAGAAATCCACACAGTAATTTAAAATCAATCTTTTGTAAGGTTATTTGAGGGGATGATCTTGGGATAAGTTAATTTTACAGTGATTAAGATGCAACACAGTTGGGGCTCCCAATTAGATTTTGATCTGAGGATGTTTCTCTCTACTCTTGATGAACAAGAAAGAGAAGAGAAGTAATGGTAAAACATGAGGGTCTGAGCACCTGGAGTCAAGGTTCTGTGTTTTATTATAAGAGTTGATATAAAGGAAGATTTCGGAATCAACTGGATAAATATATAATTTTATTTCTCATATTTAAAGCTTATTGATTTCAAATTGATATCTAAAATACTATTTAATATTGAGATTAACTGAAAAGAACAGTTAAATGGAATACATTTTCACAAAAATAAACCCAAACACAAATGTAGAAACAACTCAAAAAACCCACACCTCACATTACAAAGAAAATCTAAACTTTCTTGTGGTGCATGGAAATTTTCATTACTATCTGGTGATATCCTAACTTTATGAACGTAAGAGGAGTGATAGTAGACCAAGGGTATGGCTTGCTCTCTCTGTCACGCACCACTACCTTGGCAACACTGAATGCACAATACCTAATGCACTGTAGCTTCTGAAGAAAAGTGCTGTAGTAATGATTCTTTCTCCAGAGATAGTATTAATTCTAGCATGCCCACCAGAAGCTACTTCCCCCTGTCTGAGCCATAGATCTGAATGCTGGGACTTGGCACAATCTAATCTGTTCGAAAGGGTAAAAAATCTTTAATCTTTGATTTATATCCTGTTGTTTCTTTGTGTTGAGATAGTTTATAGTAATAGACTAAAATAATAGTAATGAATATTAAAGAGACTTTATATATCAAGAATACTCGAGTAGCCTGGAAATCGAAAGAGTTGTCCAGGCAAAAATAATGCAACAATTAGGCATGAATGTAAAGGAATAACATAGGAATGTAAGAATAAAAGCAATGACTCTAAAGACTAAAATAATTTCAATTTACAAAGCACAAGAAAAGACTCAATGAAAGGGTCCAAAAATCTAAGTAGGAGGAGGCACAAAGAGAGATCCATTACCTAATCTGTTCTTAAATAAGAAATGAGAAAAAGTAACAGATTTTCAAAGACTGATTCTTTTCTTCATACTTTATAAAAGAGAGATATTGTGACCTGCTGCTTCATAAAATTAATCTTAGGCAGGAAATAAGACTGGAACCAAAACTCAGAAAGAATTGCCTAAGGTATCTTAATATAGATGTGCTCAAGTGGCAAATCCTAATAAAATTCATCCTAGAATGACTGAGGAATTAGACACCACTGATTTTATTTATTAATGTTCCAGAGGGTGAAAATAGCCAGCAAAATGGGTTTGTGCGTCTGTGTTTTTCTATCTCTTTATTCTTTTAAGACAATTATTGGAGATGTCAGTTTCAATTCAAAACAGAGATTCAGAAGTGAATACTTCAGCAATTAATTTGTTTCTAAAAATAGGCAGAAGTGAGATTGTAAAACAGCCAGTATGGTTTGACATGAAATGTTAAGAAACCTCCTGTTTCTCCTCCTAGAAAGAATGACAAGCTTAGTAAGTAAGAGGAAAACTAGGTACAGTACAGCTTGATTTTTATACAGTCTTTTTCCCTACATAAGCAAGCTAGGGAAACATATCATTGATATTATCTTCCTTAGATGTGGGTATTATCAGCATCAAGTTGAAAATTGCCTTTACAGAATAATTAGCTACAATTAGCTGTCAAGATGAAAAGGTGTTAATGAGTGGAATGATGGAAGAAAATGCACACTTACAGAAGTTGCTAATGATGCCAAGCTGGAAAGGGGTTTCAAGTTTTCGGGGGTTTATTTTTGTTTTGAACATAAGATCTGTATCGAAGGTACTTTTGATTAATTTGGAGAGGATCTCTGAAATCAAGAAGGTGAAAAACAATGCAAGTAAGTATGAGGCAGTGCATTTAAGAGGAAAAACTCAAATACATGCGTACAAAACAGACGTAATCATTCAGACAGAAAAAATTACAGAAGATCTGAGGATATAGTAGATCTCAAGGTCTACTAACTATGCTGCTGGAAAAAAGTAAAGGATCATAACAGGCATGTTGTAGGAAAGAGGATGTTGTCTAGTTTGGCAAATCTGCTACGCGTAGTTGGTCCCCTCACACAGCTCATTGCTTTTTCCTCTTGGGAAGATGCAGATAAGCTGGAAATTCTTCTCTGTGGTTTTCTCCTGTGGAATGAAAACCAACTTTATTTGTGCTAAGGATGCTTTATACTGAATATGAGAAAAAAACAATTGTAATTATTAGGATGATAAGACAATAGAACAGACTACCTAAAGAAAGTGTGGAGTCAGTTTTCTTGGTAGTTAAACTTCAATCAAGATATTCTTGAGCTTGTGTTCATGCTGAGTTAGTATTACATGGTCTCTTGTGGGTTTGCTTTAGTAAAGTGCTCAGGCAGAAGAGATGTCTAAAATAGTTAAATCATTAACTCGTTGAAGTGAATAGGGTTGCTACTTCTGGCATCCTAAATGCAATTTTAAGTTAGAGCAGTAAGGAAAAAAGTTAAATTTTGACTTACTGAAATATATTAGTACTTGTTTTCCCAAAAAGTGTTTTGACAAATCATACTTGAAAATATTTTGAAACTTTTGCATATATGTGTATATATAATACATGCATATATATATATATATCTGTCTTCTGATGGTTATGCTAGGAAAGCAGGGAATGGAATTGCAGTAGCATTGAGACAGTAGAAACCCCTTGATTATTCATCTACAGTGGAACAGCCTTGTGGAAAAAAATGGCACCCTAGAGGTTACTTGAATTTGTATATTTCTGCAGGCGAAGTTTACAGACCTGTAAATTTAAATGTAGAGTTTTTGTGGGCAGAATGCATTGACAAATATGCCTCATGGTAATACGTCTCATACTGGTGGTCCGAAAATAGGTCAATAATAACGCTTATATTGATAGCAGCAATGCAGGAAATGTTACTTGGTATTATGGCTAAAATCCATGTTATCCCCTTAATCATAATTACATTAATATTGACAGGCTGTTGACAATACTCACATTACTATTGATAGATTTCTGTCAATAACATGTTTCCAAATAAAATATATTCATTCATAATTTGTACAATGCTCAATAACTGCACTAACGTATACCAGAAAAAATTCCTCTTTCACTGGTGATATACAATATTTGTTGTTGTTATTGCACAGTGTACTGTACAGGTGAGATTGTTCATTTGTTTAATTAAAAAAAAACAAGCAACAGGCAAAATATAGGTTATATAAGAAAGAAACATTCTCTGGTTTTGTTTTTTTTTCTGGAAGGCAATTTTAAATTTTTTTCTATGCAATATCTGTGAATGTGTAACATCTAGGGAGAACATTTCATGTTGCAGTCTCTAGTGTTTTAACTTAAAGTGTGTTTATGTAACAAGTTAATCACACATAGGGTTTATTATATACCTTCACTTGATGTTTTCACTCTTCAGTTCTGATCATGTAAGCTAAGTCTGGTGACATCCTTAACTGAGCACTGATATTTGTCTCTTTCATCACTGAGTCTAAAATTCTGAGTTCTTAAGTTTTAAATAACTTAAACCAGACCAAATAAGAGAGTTAAAACAGTAAGAATATGACAAATAGAATTTAATACGTAACCTTTGAGGAAAACAAGCATTCTATTTATAGTCTGTGTAGTTCAGCAGAATATGGAGTGCACTGAAAAGCACATTAAAATAACATTAAAAAGTACAAGTGAAATGTATTGACACTTACAGGCTATGTGTATTACCTAGTTTCAAAGTAGAATATTTCTGATTTATTCATACTCTAGGACCACTATTTTTGAAAGTAGTAAAAAATTAAAAATCTAGCAAATTTTTAAAGGATTTTGTATGGAGGAAATAATTTTAAAAAGGAAAATTTTATTATTATTTATTTATTATCACTTTATAAAATGGGCAACATAAATAATATAACAATCCCCTACTATAGCAAAATAGAGTAAAAGGAATCATACAAATACATGCAGATACAAAAAATATCTACCCTGTAACTACAGTAAAACCTTAAATCTATTCTGAAGGAGGCATAGTGTAGCAGAACACTCAGCCCGTACATAAACAGTAAGCACACTGAAATGTGGTTACACATTAAAATCAAAGCTACATGGATATAATCTTTAAATAACTTTCAGAGTCCAATTAACAGCCACAGCCAGTGGCAAATTTTCAGTGTTCTTAGCAATGAAGAACTTCAGAACAGTGTCCAGTTTCATTGCTTAATTTGGGAATGCTTACCTTATTTTTCACCACAAGAACGGCTTTCCTTACATAGAAGCATTGTAAACACAATTTAAAGTTTGTTCTTGTGTGAGTTCTTCCTTTTCCATGTAGTTTTTACGAAGTTGAATTAATTTGTTAATTAGTAATTCAGGAAGAGATATTACATATGTCATAGGTTAATAGTGTATATATAGTGTTGATTTGAATTTTTTGAAAAAAGAGGGTTGTTGGATTTTGCAAATTTTGAAGGTTAACCAACAGCGGTTGGACTTGTTGGTTCAAAATTGGTTCCCATTTTATGTATACAAAGTTCCAAACCCATACTGACAGATTTGCTGAAGTTATTTCTTTCAAATAAAGTCCTGTAAAGGGTCATGGACATGAAAAAAAACCCCAACTATTGTCGCAATTCAATTATATTACACCACAAGGCATGCACAAAGTTTTGGGAAAGTCATCTTCAGGTTCCGCGGAAGACCTTTACAACGTCTAGTCCACCATACTGTGAAATTTGTGGATAATTTCAACTTGTAGCTTAGGAAATTGTTTGGTCAAGTTTTTAGAATCTCCAGGGATGGAGACTTCATGGTTCCTCTAATAAACTGTTCCTGTTTCTTTATGTCCAATTGGAATTTCTTGTGTAGCAACTCACAGCCAGTTGCCTCTTTTTTTTTTTTTTATTTTTTTTTAATTGCATCAGGTCTTCTCTATAACCTTTAGGTAGTGGAAGATTACTTAGGTGCTGTTAGATCACTTAGCTGCCTTATCTTCAATCCGATTTCCTTCAAGTTCTCCTTATATGTGGGTGTTAGGGCTCCCTGATGTTATGACTGGCTGGGCTCTTTTCAGTTTGTTGACATTTCTTTTGTAGGAAAGAGGCAAAACTGGATGTAGTATCCCACTTGTACGTTCACCAATGGCAGGTAGAGGAGCAAAAGTACATCCGTCAGTCTGCTTGCTATGTGCATGCTGATGCACTCCAGTAGGCATTAATGCCACAAGGACGCACTGGTGACTTGTGTCCAGCTTACTGCCTACCACAATCCGCAAGTCCTTTTTTTGGGAAGCAGCTATGCAGTCAGCTTCCCAGCCTGTAGTGATCCATAGGTTTTCTTGTATATTTCATGATCCATCATGATCCTTTGTGTTTGACGCATTTTTTGTGAACATCAAGAGGTTCCTGATGACCTGTTCTTCACTTGCTGAGGTTTCTTTAGATATTCTGGGTGAAAAAAATTGTCTAGACAGATTTAGTCTAGCTTATTTATGAGAGATCTGCAACAGGAATTTGTCATAGCACCTGAGATAATGAAAGATGGTTGAACTGATGTTGGAAAATAGTCTTAGTAGAATCAAGGAAGCTGTTTAATAAGATGTTATTCAAAAGGGTCTTTAGGATTTTGAAAGGGTATTTTATTTGTATCGGGAGTTGAGTAGAACGCTAGTAGGAGGGTAACTGAAATGAGTAGATTGGAGTGAAAAGAGTAGAAGGGACTAAGTTGTTACCAGAAGTGAAGAAAACACTACACTTTACGAGTTACGAGTGAATAGCACTAACTCAGGGACTGTTTCCAGAGCATGCAGTTATCAGAGGCTGTGGTTCCTAAAATAGTTGTGAGATGACAAGATGATGGGTAGGAGGCTGGATAGTCATTGGAGCTGGTGTTTTTTATCACAAAGGGGAGGAAATAAGTTATTTTGATGATACTGGATAACGCTTTCCATCCACACTTCCTGTTCCTTGGTACTTACTACAGAAAAAGAAGTGTGAGTGAAACAAGCTTGGCTATACAGCCTTTGTATACCCTTGTATACTGGCTTGTTAGGCCAGCGTGGGTTGATGCCATGAACCCTATAGCTGTTTGCCCATAGGAAGTGACCTTGTACTACCTTCAGCCTGTTTTACTTGCTAATGAGGAAGGAAGGAAGAGTTTAAAGAAACTGAGTGAGGCTATTATATGTCCTACCCAGGCAGGCAGCTTTAGTTAACTGAAAAATACTGTTATACAGTATACATTGAGAAAATAATCATATTTCCTGTTGGCTTTAAGTGGTATTTGCCTTACAGACATGACCAGTTATAGGTATGGAAAACAGTAGGAATGCCAGAAATAATGTTTTTTACTTTATACTGTTTTAAAATTTTTGATGCACTCTGTTTCAGCAAACTGCAATTGGTTTGAAAGATTTTTTTTTTTACCATTCTTAGCATCATTGGCAACCATTCCTATGTAGGATCCTGTAGGGTATTTTGATTCAAAGTAATTTTGTATTATAGCAGGTTTTCCCCTTAAAAATAGGGATTTAAAGTACCTTCTTCTGTACTTTCTACAAAAGGCTGTTGACCCTTACTTTCTTAAGCAAAGAATCTGGTTTAGAAAGTGAAATATGTTGCATACTACTGAAATATACCACTTCTCCTAAATCACTTTGGGGTTTTTATGTGAACAAAAGGAACCAAAAAATCAGTTACCTCACAATTTTACATTACTGAGGCATTACCCATATTTTGGTCTTGCAATTTATTGCATTTATTTTTAGTCACGGTATTCCAGATCAATAACATTTAAACCAAGCAATTTTAAAAAATATTTTTATTTTTCTCTGTAATGCTTGAACAAAAGAGTATGCATTTGTTGAAGTTGATATTATACATTAATCATCTTGCCAGGAAATTTGTTATACGACAAGTAACACAATCTCACACCTGTCAGAAGACTCTAGAAAATATATGCAGACTCCAGTGATGTACTATATGATAATTTATGTCTGAATATTGAATATTTCTTTTATCTCATACAACGATTCTTCTCTAAACTAAACAAATCAGTTCCTTTATTTAGCAAGTTTTATCATTCCCATCTTAATTTTCATCCATGTATGTAATCCTTAAATGTGTTAGTATTTCTAAGGTTTTTTTTTCTTTTGGCTGTAACTACTGAAGTATTCATATGGCAATATTTTCTGTCCATCCCACCATTACAATCCCAGATTGTAATTATTATGTTCATTTTCCATATTTCTCCATAAAATACCATATAGTGTAACAATTCTTGTTTATGATCTATTTTAAGGTCCAATTGAATATTACAATTATGCCCATTTTTTTTTTTAATTTATACAGTGAAATATTAAATCTGTGGAGTTTACTAAATATTTGGAAGTTGCAAACACTTCTCTGTAACCAAATACAAGTCTTACTGTTTGTGGGTAATAGTCCAATATAACTTCTTTTGAGGTGAAATATTTCATATTTACTGCTGGTGTATCACATTATCTTTAATAAGAATAAAAATAAGTAATGCTCAAACTAAAATCTGTTTGTGTTTATTCCTAGGAAGTTTCTTTGTGAAGAGATGACCTCCAGCACTGAAAATGACAAGAGTGTAAATCCTGTGCTGAGAATAAGTCAGCTTGATGCTCTTGAACTAAACAAAGCCCTGGAACAACTGGTGTGGTCCCAGTTTACCAATTGTTTTCATGGGTTTAAACCAGGGGTCCTGGCTCATTTTGAACCAGAAATAAAAGCATTTTTATGGCTTATATTATGGAGATTTACTATCTATTCCAAGAATGCAACTGTGGGACAGTCTATTCTGAATATTCAGTACAAGAATGACTTATCACAGACAGACAAATACCAGCCACTGAGAAAACACCAGAAGTTATGGTATCTTATTTTCACTGTTGGTGGAAGATGGTTGGAAGAAAGATGTTATGATTTATTTAGCAATCGTGAACTGCAGTCTTTCTGCAAAATTAAGCGCTATATTACCTTTGGAGCTGGGCTTATTAAACTTTGTGGACTTTTAAACTTTCTGATTTTTCTTCAGAAAGGAACATATGCAACGCTTACAGAACGCATTCTAGGAATTAGGTCCGTTTTTTGCAAGCCACAAGCTGTTCGTCAGGTAGGATTTGAATACATGAACAGGGAGCTCTTATGGCATGGCTTTGCTGAATTTCTCATCTATCTGCTACCACTTATTAATGTACAGAAATTAAAAGTTAAAATTTCTTCTTGGTGTTTGCCTATCGCAGGTCTTTCGAGTAGTGAAAACACATTAGCAGCCCACTGCAAGGAATGTTCACTATGTGGGGAATGGCCTACAATGCCTCATACCATAGGCTGTTTGCATGTTTTTTGTTACTACTGTATTAAAAGTAACTATTTATTTGATATGTATTTTACATGTCCTAAATGTGGCTCAGAGGTACATAGTCTTCAGCCACTGAAACATAAAATTGAAATGACAGAATTGCATGCCTGATATGGGGTTGATTTCTTTTTATGCTATACATGAAATATTATATTGCAGAGATTAATGGGAAAATTCAGAAATTATTGTATACAGACAGCATAAAGATGCATTTGGAGACTCTGTAATTTGTTATAACCTATGTCTTTACTAGTATCAGTTTTTTACTGAGTAACAGCACCAACTTGCCTCTCAGAAGGAAAGAAAAGAGTTCATCAGCTCTTATACTCTGTCAGACTACTTAATCCTAGTTTGGTACCCCTACCCCAACGTTGTCAAGTC
The DNA here is from genome assembly GCA_033556795.1 of Tapera naevia. Taxonomy (NCBI): domain Eukaryota; kingdom Metazoa; phylum Chordata; class Aves; order Cuculiformes; family Neomorphidae; genus Tapera; species Tapera naevia. The sequence continues at coordinate 13,990,256 of JAUMJJ010000038.1, forward strand.
ATTCCTTCTTAGATCTCGAGTCTGTCAGCCTGCCACTTCCAAACTGCATGCTGTATACTTACCCTCAAATATGGAGAAGGTGCCCGGTGAACTTTTACCTCTTTTGCGGATTTTCTCAAGCTTGTCGTCAAAGCTTCTACGGTTACCAAGTTAACTAGTAGATGGATTTAGTGGGAAAGTCTTCCTTGTCATGCCTAAAGAATAATTTTAAATTTGAATATTTTAAATTTCAATTCCCAGTGTGATATTCCACTGGAAAAATGAAAGATGTAAGATGCATTGACATCAGGAGATTATTATTAGTTTTCGTTCTATTCAGCCACAATAACAGGACATACTGTAACTAAGAATTGCCATCTTATCAATAGATCAAAAGCTTTAAGTGATTTGTCTGGTAGACACATAGATACTATATAGTTAACATGTACCTACAGGAGAACCACTTCCTGTGCAAATACAGTGCACCCTCTAGATCTTCAAGAGATGACAGAACTGATATGTTTGTGATCTTCAGTGACATACGTATGACCACCTCCCACTTCTTCCCTATAAAGTTGTGGGATGCAGTCCGTTATCCATTGGAATGTGAGGTAACTCACATTCCTCTGAGTCAGAGACACTGGAAAAAACTAGTTACTCACAAGATGCTGTCTTTGGGACTTGCTGCTTTTCTTTGTTTGATATGATCAAGGTGGGTGCCAGAACTCACTGGTGGCTCGTGACTACACAAAAGGTCAAATACAGCTATATAGATGTAGAGACAACGATTCCTGTTTTTAATTATTCCTCTTTGCTTCCTGTAGTTTTGCAGTGTTTTTATTATCCCGTGTTTTAACGCTCTGACCTGTTTTATAAGATTTATTACTTTTTTCAAAATTGCAGTCCTTTTTTAACAAAGTGTTACCCAGAAGTCTTATTAACACAAAAATACATTGCATCCTTTTTTGGCTCTTAAATCAGTTTCTCAAACACACAGCTAGGCTGTGTTCTTCATCAATAGTGAGTCCCAAAAATACTGTGGTAACCACTGATCTAATATCTTTGATCTACTTTTATGAAGTGGTTTATTACATTCTTCAGTGTCTGATTAAAACAACCCATCAGCCTATTTGTTTGAACATCTTAAATTCTAGGTTTTGATCTTTAGAGTGACACATGCTTTCATCTGTTGCAATTAAATATAGTCAGCGAGTTCGTAAGTATCTTTGGGCAGCCCAAAACTTCATTAATTCTGCTACTGTGAGTCAACAAGAGACTTCAGGGCAACTGCTTCCAAATACTGTGCTGCAATATATTATTTCGCGTCAAATATGTGTGTCAGCAGCCTGCCATATTTCTGTTATTTGCAGTTACCATTTGAACCAGCACCTATCTTTATTAGAAGTATCAAAACTAGCAAGTCTGTTGGAGAATGTCCTGGAGTTGCTTGCTGGTCCTGAAGTGATTCTGTGTGAATTCTTCCTTCATATCACTTAACAGCTCTTCCCAAAGAAATGTATTAATAGATCATCAGCATTTCTGCTGCCTCTCTCTTTAACTATCCTTGTTAATTAAGATTAGTACGTATCCCAAATTTAGCGCTCATAGTTTATAATCATAGCAGACCTTTGTCAGCTACTAGGAGAATGCACTTCTGAGCAGTCATATGTATATCAATGAAAAGAATAAATTATTAGAATTTAAGAAAGCTAAAGGGCCAGAACTGTTATTCAGTCTTGAATAGGAGTTACAGCCCTGTGTTAATGTTTTTTTGTGCTCTGTTGTGTGTCTTTCTGTGCTACATGAATGTTTTCGTTGTAGCAGAAATCAAAAAATGAAGCCATTAATTGAAACAGACCGATTATATGAATAAACATGTTGAAAAACTTCTCATATCTTCATTTGAATGAGAATTACCAGTTGTCACAAGGTGTGATTTTTGGAGGCACTTAGATGAAAGGAGTTAGAGAATGCTGGTACCTTTCTTCCACAGCATGCCACCATTCCATCTCTCTGTCAGCTTTAAGTAATGTTATGGAAGACTAAATAAAAAGCAGTAATTTCAATATTCTGTAAAAAAAATAACAGGGATAGTAGCTGATTTCTACATTACCTGGAAATATTTATTTTTATGTAAGTAGAAGATGTGATAGGCACACATGATCTGGACAAAGTGGTGAAGAGAAGATGTTAAAAAAGATTAAAGAAGTATATTTCCTAAATGGAGTCCAATGAATGTTCTTTTTTGAGAATATTGCTACAGTTGTTATATGGGGTGTATCATTCTTATGAAAATCAAATTGACAAATAAAAGCTACTTTTTAATAGGAGGTTCTGAAGTTTGTGTTTTTCCTAAGAGACTTTTGTGTTGTTGTTATGCTTATTCAGTGGCTTGGCTGTCAGGTGATTTCATACTTGAGTATTCATGACCCTGAATGCAAAGTGGGAAACTAGTTTATAGTTACAGTTCATTTTAAAAGTCTCAATTTTAGGTTCTAAAGCAAATTATCTTTTTAATAATTCTCCTTTTGAGCAGACTAGTCATAGCAGTTAATTATCATCTGTTACATTTTATTGTGTGTTTGCTAGGAAGCTGTCTTGGCTTGTACTAAGAAGAGAATATTGTGGCTTGACTGGGCACACAGGATAGGATCATGCAGTTAATGCCGTGACAGAATTTAAAGCTGATGGTCATTTACTCCTAATAACAAAAATATGGATATCGTGGGCTACTGCAAGTCACTGTGTGCAACCAAGACACCAGGGAGCAGTTTCCACATGGTGATTCGTGGCTTTTGAATGTCAGTTCCTTGTGCGTTCCCACAAAAAACTCTTAATAGAATTAGTCAAGTAGATTAGAACTGCCTACCTTCACCCTCCCAGGAGGGTTTACCATGTTATCACCATCAAAAAACATCCACCTGAATTGTTACGGTAGTCTTTAGTTTCCACCATTCCAGGGGGACCCAGTTCCAAGGTGGCATCTGACACAAGCCTGGCAAGGTGAAAAACATGGCATTGAGGTAAAAGACATCTGGAGTGATCCCTACCAGGCTGGGACACTGCGACTAGATGACTGCGCAAATATATACAGAGATACTTGCAGGGCATCTGTCGAAGCCAAACAGCGCTCTTCTCCATTCTCCAGAGCATACCTGGGGTTTTGTACCTCTGCTTAAACTGTCTGTTCACTGCACGCAGAAGGCAGACTCATTTCAGATAGAAGATGTGACAAACTTGTGCAACAGCAAATAGAGGTCATTCTAGTTCTTGCAGGCAGCTGTTAATACAAAAATCCCTAGCTCCATTCCTTTCTGATCCTAAGTCTACTTAAAGAACAGGTTGGTACTAAGTGCTCTAAAGTTGACCAGTGTGCTATTATTCATTTCAAAGGAATCAGTCTACTTTTAGGGAAGTATTCCCCAAAATATCTGAAATAAAAGGTTGTCAGTCTGGTAACTGCTTTGCATTATGCTAAATTGGAAGAGTTGTATCAGAAAACTAATCATAGCATGTTGGAGTATCCAGGGAGAGAGGGAGAGATTGTTCTATTTTGCGTATTCATTATAACCCTCTGTCTGACCTCTGCAGAACTGCCAAGTCTGATTAAACTGACCAGAGTGTCCTGTCACGTCCCCTAGATTTTACACTTGCCAGTAGCTACCATGCTATCTCATTAGAGATCCTACCTAACTGGACTTGCAGGACACAGTCTGCCAAGGCAGTAGCCCAACCTAACATCTCCTAATTGTTTGTACATTTGGGAAGGATACTCCTGGTGCAAAAACTGTGTCAAGGGTCTTCCTCAGAGAACATTGTCTTAACGGAAACAAAAAGTCACACCTTATAGGTTCGGTAGAGTCTTGAAGTAAGTATGCCTGGTTACAAAAGAAGATTGTGAGCTTGCCCTCTGTAGTTAGTTCTCATGTTGTTTGGGGCTTAAAGGCAGTGTGCAGAAAGGATCAGGTTTCTCTACGTCTATTCCAACAGGCAAAGACAGTAAGTACTCTTTGTGACTGTATTGACTCTTAAATTGGAACCTATACTAGCACTAAAGACTTGCAAAGTGTTCTGAAACTTTCTCTGCCTTAAATCAGTCTACTGCCTGTTACATGATTACTCTGCCAGAATCGTCTCCTATTACACCCGTTCTTGATGTATGGTCTTTAGTCATGGTCGTGCATGATGCAGTAAGGTACAACAGTGGACTTGGTATTCTGGAAGCTGATATAGATATATTCTGGAAGCTGATATATAGTCACTCCTGATGTTTATCTTACTTTCAGATGCATTAAACCACACAAGGAACTGAATACCTGAACATACTGTGTGCGACACAGTTATCTGGGTGGAGCTGCATGGCTCATGACAAGGCATAAGAAGCAGTGTTTATGATATAGACCCAGAGATTTTCTTCTGTACTATGTTTCAGATCTACGTTTTTAGGCAGAATACATATTTTGTGATAAAAGTTTTCATTTTTTTAAGATACATTACTAAAGGTAGCACTGTTAATACTGTACCTGTTTGGGTTTTTTTAAGACCTTAGAGGACGAATGGAAATTTTAATTCTGTTATAGAATTAAAAGCTCTTTTTTACATTTTGTAAGCAGATTATATTCTGCTAGTGACTGTCTTTTCAGTAATGTGTTGGTCTAAATTCCGAATTCTATTATTTTACATCTACAGCAACCGAAAGTATATTTTTTTATAAACAGAAAACTTCACCTCATAAAAATTCATTACATAAGGGCCTAAACAAGTGCTTTTCCTTCCAGTCATTGGCAGTAAGTGATTCATCAGTTTTCCACAGAAAACCAATTTCGTTGCAGATGTTCTGTAATTTCCAGACTCCCTGAATTGTAGAATCATATCATCCAATCCCAGTGCAAGGAATGTAGGATTTTTTTACAAAAAGAGGGAGAGAAAGGCATGCTTAGTCTTTTTAATAGGATTGAATATCATTTGCTGTCTCATCAGTTTTGTGAAATAACCATAAAGTAATCAGCTTGCCATTCTTTCGTTTCGTGTACAGGCTATCAACTTACTCACAATGCTGATTCCATAGTAAGTGCATAAGTTAATAATTTTCAGGAGAGAAAAATCTTCCTTTGAGGTTAAACAAAATGCAACTGGTTTGCATAGTTGTCTCTCTTTCTTTCCTTTATTCTTTCTTTTCTCCTTCCTTTTTCCTCTTATTTCCTCCCTTCTTTCCGTCTTTCTTAGTACTTCCAAATATAGAAATTTCCTGTACTTATCAGCCACTAATTTTCATCGTCTATCAGGCTTTCTTTTTTTTTCCTTTTTTTTTAAAAAAAATAAATTAAGGTTTACTTTTACAAGAAATAGTGATTAACTATTCATTCAACTATGTTTTATCCTAATGAGTCAGAATTAAAGGATGGTTCTAAAAGCTTATTTTTGCAAGTGTATGGATTTTTGTTTAATTCTACTCTGTATGGCATGTAGAATCTAAACTGTTTTTTTTTCCATTACATTAAGATATCCTGATACCAAATTCATTTCTGATAGCTGAAGGAGGGAAAGGAGACAAAGGAAAGAATGTATTCAGGTGAAAATGAAAAGGGCTGCAGAAAGTTTTAAGTGGAGAAACCAGAACAGTAGCCAGCAAGTGGCAGGAACCAGAAAGAAGAATTATTTTCCAGTAGGGAAATGAAATTCATTGTTAACTCCAAGTCAGGGTTGAAGTTAACAATTAGCGAGGAAGCCAATAGTAGCAAAATGCACGGGTTAAGTCAGCAAGTAAGTATTGTCTTATACTGCTTGAAGTGTTGCTCTAAGTTTTCCATTTCCCTTTTTTTCTCCATCACTACTATACTTAACATAATGTGATGAGAGAACTTTTCTCCAAATATGAGTGAATCACTGAACTAATAACAGAGAATTATTCAATCTTATATCTGTGTCCACAAAAATAGTATATAATCTGATGCTGAAAAGATTGGTGAAAAAACTAAAGCAGAAACATTTATTCAAAGACTGAGAAAATAGCAAAATTCAGATCCAATTGAATTTTGTTGACCTAATCAGACTCAGGATTTCACCAGGTTTAACACTATTTGTATAATATAAAACCTGTTTTAGTTTAACAGAGCAGGCAGTTAAACACTACACAGCCGTTTGCTCACTTGCCCCTGGTGGGATTGGAGAGAATTGGAAGAAAGAATCATGGGTTGAGATAAAGGCAGTTTAATAGGACTAAAAAGGCAGGGATATTAATAATCATAATTCATAATCATAAACATAAAATGATCAAAAACCAAGAAAAAAGTTATGCACAATGCAATTGTTCACCACCTGCTGACTGATGCCCATCCCATCCCTGAGTAGCAACCACTGTCCCCCGGCCATATCCCCCAGTTTTATTTATCAGCGTGATGTTGCGTGGTATGGAATATCCCTTTGGCCAGTTGGGGTCAGCAGTTCTGGCCATGATTCCTCCCAGCTTCTTGTCTACCCCCAACCTCCTCACTGGCAGGGCAGTGTGAGAAACAGAAAACTCCTTGACTTAGTGTAAGCACTGCTCAGCGACAATAAAAGATCGGTGTGCTATCAACATTGTTCTCTTTCTAAAACCAAAACACAGCACTATACTAGCTACTAAGAAGAAAATTAACTCTCTCCCAGGTGAAACTTGTCAAGACCTCAGGTTTTTCTGTTGCTATGGCCAGTCTACTTGGCACTGTACTCATTTATGTTAGTAAGCTCACTGTGCATCAGAACAAGAAAATTTTTAATTCTTGGGCTCAGTTGAGAATGTTTATTTGTTTACCTATAAACAACCACAGAGGCTTATTTTCTAAGTAATTTCAAATAGATTTCACATGGTAAGAACTTCCCATGTATTGCAAATATGCTCGCAGATTGTGCAGTGTAACTGATCTCAACAACAGATAAACGGAAAGAGGGTCCATGCTGCCTTCATATACTAACATCCAGAAAAAAATGACATCATTAGAAGTTAGGGATCCATAAAAAGAGTATCAGCTGCAGCTTTGACACCACTGATTATGCAGAAGGATCTGTGAGAGACCCCAGAGTGCTCTACTTTACTGCTTCTCCAGTTCATTTCTTTCTGGGGAAGAATCCCTTAGTGCTTTCCCTCCTGTGATTGCTAGAATAAGCAAAGAGCTAAAACTGCTGGTGTCCATGTTTCCAAGATAAAATCCATATGATTTGCTAAGAACAATGCTACAGAAATCATCTCCCCATGCCTATTAAAGATCTTGCTGTGCAAGACTGGGTTTAAGAACGAGTGTCTCCTAAGCTCTTTCTTTCCAACCTCATTTCTGTCTTCAAACCCCAGAGGACCAGGATGTTGACAGTGTGTCAACAAAGACAAGATGAATTTGGCATACCTCCTAGAGGACAGTACACTTAAGCTACCTGTATTTGTCCTTTGCAGGTTATAAAAACAAGAACTTGAGCCCGTACTAAAACCTTGAGTATATCCAGTCTCTTACCCCTTCAGAAAATTATGGAATTTATCCTGTATGTCTGTATTTAGTAGTGTTGTAAACAATATGGATGACTAACAAATATAAATTTAAGAAGCAGCTCAGATACTTAAATTGGTAGCTTTAGTGTACATAGAAAGGATGAACACTGCTTTTGTCACTAATCTTTCTTTGCTTGTGCATCCATGGAGATGGAGCTATGGAGTATGTGCCAATCAATGCAAAAAGATCTCTTCATTTGCTAAATTTGCGTATGGCAAATAATGAGAAATTGCGTCCTGATACTAATGAAGCATGGATTCTCCATATATAAGTATATAAATACATATATGTATATATAAAAATCTATATGGTTCTTTGTTAACTATTATTTTTAGGATCTACTGTTTTAGCAGTATAAACTATCTTCTGAAAGCAGTGCAGCTGCTCCACAGGGTGCCAGAGATTGTAAAATGACGCACCTAAGGAGAAGAGTTTACATAGTTTCATAACAATGAGCTGTGGCACAACATAAAACTATGCTCTGGGACAAAATTAGACATATGGACAGAAATGAAGAGGAAGCAATTTCAGAGAACAGCTTAAGGAGGACTTGAAAAAGCAGAAGGCACTTGTCAACTGGGGAAAAGAAAATTTACCTTGTGCAGGTGGCAGCACATAAAATGAAGAAAAGTTGATTCTTAGTGAATTATTGAAGAATCCTATTGAATTAAGGTTTTCTTTTAAAATGCTTTGCTGGAACTTTCTGTCTGGAAAATAATCAGCCTGCTAACTACAGGATCCAAGTGAATACATGAGAAAAGATTTTTCTTTCTGTCGTATAGGTTACACTGACATGTAGAATGGAAGCTTAATACTGTACTTCATCATTAGTCCAATGAAATTACAGATACCAACTCCTTTAATAAATTGAAGTTATATCACAAGGAAAAAAAGGATTAAACCACATACAGAAATAAGGTTATCTTCATTCTTTTCTGGTCTTGGACCAATTGAAATGAAAAAGGCCAGTTTGAGAAAGTTGCTAGGAGACCATAATCACAAGTGTCAGAATAATACATTTTTATTTAAAATAGGAAATGTTGATTAATGAACGTACTTAGCAGATAATGAGCAAAAGTATTGAAAGCATCTATATGTTCTATCAAATTTCAGGTGAAATATTTAATTTATATGTTGAAAAGCCAATGAGAATTGAAAGTCTTCAAGGCAAAGCCAACCAACGCGTGCAATTAATACTGAAGGACGCAATGCTTTCATAAGTACTTGATTAGAGCCCCTAGATACTGTGAAGTGAGAGAAAATGTTTCTAGCATGCAAGTCCAATAAGATTAAAACCAAAGAACAGCGAGTGAAATAATGTAGCTATTTGAGTTCCATGTAAGCAAGTTGTTGAAACTGAAGTAAGATGAGCCAATTGCTTTGGAAGCAATGAATGGATTTAAAGGTGAGAAGATGCTGTGTATATAACACATTAAAATTAGAGAAAATAATCAAGAAATTAAATTAATACTTAAGAAATTTCAGCCTAAATGAAAAATTAACTTATTAAACCCTAAATGGAAGAATTTAGATTTATTAAACTAAATCCTCCTTAGTATTGGACAGGTATGGTTGGACTTGATGATCTCAAAGGTGTTTTCCAACCAGATGATACTGTGACATTGACTCTCTTTTCTCACATTTAGGTCTAAGTGGTGATGTACAATACACAGCTCACTGTGATGACCACCTCAACTTCATCTGAATAGCATAGATGGTGTTCTTATTGAGTCATGCCACTATCTTGATAAGGAAACAAGTCAACAAGACTGTCCATCCAAACCAAGCAAAATAATTTTAACTCTATGAACAAATTGCTTTCTATATGCTAATAAACACACGCAGAAGACAGAAAATGAGATATTAGTCCACTGTCTGGCTGCTGATTGCTCCTCCTACTAGAAACAAGAAAAGCATGTCATAGGTACAACTTGCTAAGTTTTCTAAGGAAGAAACATTTATACTAACAGAACAAGAATCAAAAAATGCTCTTGAAATAATGGTAGTTTGAAATAAACTGATAATTCAATTTTTAATGTAAAATCATCTTAAAAACATATATTTCTATGGAGGTTTTACTTGATAAATAATAAATCCAGACATTTCTTTTTACCAAGCCATCACTTAGCTAATTCTAGGTTAAATATTTCTAACAAAGTATTTATATGCATAGGTTTATTTTTATGCACAGCACCTATTATTTCTAATAAGAAACTGTAGTTGCATGCAATGAATGAACAGTTATGCCTAAAGCAATTACAATGCAGGAAAAATACATTGTGGATGAAGTTAGCTGAAATGACAGCTACTTACTCAGAGAAAGCATAACCTGAAATAGGGCTTCACTTAAAAGCAAAATAGATTAATGTTATTTTAATAGTTGGCTTAAATTTTAAAAATATCATAATCAGTACAAACTAAGAGTTTTCCAATATCCAGTAAAATAATGAAATTAGGAAAAAAATGTTTTGGTAACGTGTAATTGAGCAAGCGTGCCTTATGTGTAAGACATAGACTGAGACAGCACTAATTTGGAACTGGTTTTTACTTCCAAGTTTATTGTTGCTTTCACTAACAGTTCCAACAACATTTTTACTTTTCATCTGAAAAAAGCTTTTCTGGTAAACTGGAAAGGACTGACACTACAGAGTCCTCTTTTTAATGGTGCTTTTATCACCTACCAAAAAGAAATGTGAATTAAAATTTCTTAATAGAAATCACAAATTCTGACACAATATATTTGTTTGATTTGATATCATTATTTAGCTGCCTTTATATTGTTTGATATTATTCTGGAATTGTTTATTTCATTTATAACTTAATTTAATTTAACACCAGGTGTTGAATCCTTGCATTAGTTAAGGAATCCAGACTTACCAGAAATACAACATGAGTAATCAGCTAATAGTTACCCAAACTTCTTCATTTCTATTGTGTAAAGGAAAAAAAACCCAGGCAATGCTCTGTTAGTTTACTCTTTTTCTTCCTTCTCCTTAGGTGAGTGTTTTGCTGAAATATTTAGCAGAGTTTACTCTTCTTAGGAGTCTTGGGAAAGCAGTTACCAGATGAATTTCACAGCTGGCATATGGTGAAAAAAAGCAGATATGTAGAAATTAGTAGTTTCCTAGGAATATTTAAGAGAGAAGTTTTTTAAACTTCATACATACTTTTTTTTATGTATGACTAAACAGTAAATAAGATAAATGTGATTCTTAAACAATCAGGCTCTAAGAGCGTATTCAAGAAAGTTTTTCAGAACCTAAGTCTTAGAGAGTGACCCACAGCCCCCCCACTCAGCATATTTAGACACCTTGCTTTCTACTGGTCGTTTCATTACTACAGCAAAATTCTTAGACATGTATTACGCAAGTGCTGCGCGTGCCCCAAAGCACAGCTCTTTCAGGAGAGCAGAGCATGCCAATACGTGCTTTGTGACTGAGACAACTTGGGGTTTATAAAGCAGCTGTCTTTCTACGTGTTTCTCCTGAAAGGCCTGTTTCAGCAGACATGCACCAGGATCTCCAAACACTGACAACTGTGAGTCACAGTTGAAACAGAAAACGGTAGTGAGAGTTGCACCTGCCTGTATCCAGATTTTTAAAACATAAAATTGGGCAGAAATGAGATTTGATTTCTATGATTGCCACCTCCTGGAAGTTCAACTCATACACGCCTATGAGGAACTAACACCAGAGTAGCCTACAGTGGAGGCAGCAGTCAGATATGTAAGTATTTACAGCATTTAGGTGTGTCTTTTTAATGATCTATTTCTTTATTTTCTGTGTTAGGTTCATCACTGTATTCATCACTGGGAGCAAGTTATCCCTTATTTTCAACAGAAAAGTAATAAAGTACTATGTTGGCAGAAATATTTTGTCAATAAAGATCTCTTCTTCTTAACTCTTCATTGCTTATTCTCTATCTCATTTTGGAGTTCAGTACTTGAGAGATACTAAAGATCAACTTCTAACAAGGATTACTAATTCAGAAGACAATTTATTCTTAGTGACAAATTTCCTTCGCAATTTCCCTAGGACGTATTTCACCTGGCGAACTAGAAGTGAAAGTACAATTTCAAATAGGTATAACGTTTCTTCTATAAATCATGTTTTTTTGACAAGACTTATGGATTGCACTTCTATCCACAAATTTTATCTGTTCCTGCCATCTGTACCAGCAAAACAGTAAAAACCATCCTCACCTGCTGGTTCATCTAAACTGTTTCCAATGACAACTGCAATAAACATCCATTTATTTTTTTGCTCTGGTGTCCCAAATTCTCTTACACAAGCTGGTAAGTCAAAGTTGAGCAGGACTGGAGAATAGAGAGACTGGCATATTCAGACTCCATTTTTGTGCAGTTCATAATATTCTTGATAACAAGGATTTTTAAATTCCTCTTTCATGAAACATTTGTCCATGTTGCAGTTTTCCCTGTACAACGGTGAAATGCAGGTGTTAGATAAGCTATTAGATGTTGCACAGAGGTTATGCAAGGATCTGCTTTTGAAGACAATAAGAATGTGTCAAACAGCAGCAGAAAAAAAATTGACCCTTACATTCAACTATTTTTCCTGTTTGTGCTTTTGTCTGCTAATACGTTACGAACATATAATTCAAGGTCAAGCTCATGCATAACATGTATTAGGTCATTTTCTACCTTCAAGAGTATTTTTTACTCTTTTCTTTCATAAATATCTAAACCAATGAAATCATACTGAGTGAAAACAGACTTCAGAATTTGAGAAAATGGGAATAAGGTTTCATTCTCTTGGAGTTTGGCTTCATTCTGCTCTAAAATTTTGAGATACACGCCCAGCATCTTTCCAACTTCTTGTTCTGCAAAAAAGAAAACCATGTATAGAGTATTTTCCAGGCTTTCCTAAAAATTGGATCTGTCACAGTAAATATGGTCGAGATGTCGAGGTAGAGCATACTTTGAAAATTCCCTTTGCTCCCATTATCCACACCAGTGTCCTTACCCTCCCTCTTTGGAAACCAAATAGTGGTAAGATGGAGTGGAGAGCTCAGGTTCTACTCCAATACTATATTAAAACACAGTCCAAACTTTCAAAGGGATTTGTAAAGTACCCTTGAGTCTCACAATATAATCACAAGCTCTAGATACAAGCCTGCCTTGCTTCTTCAGCTGTATTGAGTGGATTGTCTGATGCTATCGGATACTGGACATCTTTTTCGGTACTGCAGAAGGAAGAATGTCTCCATTCCTCCCTCCTCTTCCTGAATCTTAGTGTCTAAGTCCGAAACAACAAGACTGGTTTATTTACTAATCCTAGAAAAATTCTCTGAGACTATAGAAAGCATTGTCTCATGTTCTATGGGTGTTCCTAAAGGACAAAAAATTGAAACTTAAACTTTAATTAAATTTCTAAATGAACTACAAATCAATAAATATTTTATACTAAAGAAAAGTGTAAGTACTTGAGTGACTATAATCCACATTTGTAAAGAATATTTATACCCCATAATTCATTTTATATAACATGTAGCCAACAATGCAATTGGAATATTAGTCTTACCTATTCTGTTTGGTTTTTTTCAAGTCTAGATAAATACTTCTCAAAAATGTATTCTAGAGGGTTTTTTAGGTTAGACAAACAAAGGACTTGCTAAAACTAAAGTGTCCTTCATATTGGGGGAACCAAAGCAAGACACATGGAACCTAAACTCTTGGAAATCTAATTTTAAAATTTTAATCTAATTTCCAGTGCTTATTTATAGAGCAGTGCAAGCTAAGCCCTTTGTGGAATTGCAGCCATCCTGTGAGTTTATGTTATCAGTTATAAAAACATATGCTGCCTCAATTTCACAAGTCCTTAATTACTCATCTCCTTCCACAGAAACCATTAGCAACTGATACATGATATGTATTTCTTAAAATATAACATGGAATGCAAACCGAAGTGTCAAGCTATTCAGAAGCTATGCATATTTTGGTGACACAGAACAATGCACAGCAGTATAAGAAGATTAATAAAATTAAGAATTTATATTCATTCTCAGTTCCAATTGGTCTTACTTAAGTACTGGGCTGTCCTAAGGTTAAAATTAAGCCATTCCAGTTTTAAGCTTTTAAATTGTAGCTTTAATCCTTTGTCTCATTTAAATTTGATATATTATATTCAAAGCAGATGGGTTTTAAATAGTCATTAAATATTTACTTATTTATTAATTTAAATGTTACCCATTGCAAACCAAAGAGGTCAACAAAATGTAGTTTCATAACTTTCCAGTGATTATTGAAATATATTTTCTGCATGACCAAAAATAAGTTGTTAAATTTTTTTTATTATTATTGGAACTCTATATTTCCTCACAGAAAAATACTCTGATATCAACTATTTTTAAGGAGTCATATTGCAGGAGAAATGTGATCTAGATAACTATAGAAATAGTAATTTTACCTCATTAAGATTTTAGAACAAATCTGGTTCAAAGTATATTTAATTTTATAAATCAGAAGTGACATAAAATTCTAGGTAGGTTCAGCAAAGGCAGGTCTTGCCAGGGTAATGTTGTACAATTTTTGGCTGTAATAGGTTTCCTAGGCAAAGAAATTGCACTGGTTAAAATATATCTGGACTTCAGACTTCCTAAAAAATAATTCCTATAGGAAATTATTTATTATGTTAATGAAGAGAGACTAGCACAAGAATTGTAATATGAATAGAAAAAGAGTGCAGTTGATACTGTTAGGGAAAATTGTTGCTATGAAAAGTAAAACAGTTTACAATGATACTAAATTGAAAGCAAGGCTTTGGTGTTTGCAAAGTGGAAATAATAGAGAAAGAAGATAGTGCTTGGTGCTATTAACTGGTCACATAAAATGTTTGAATCACCAATGTGAAGAGGCTACCAAAATGACAAATATGATCTGTGGTTGTGGAAAATAAGGTATTTGCAGTAGAGACAGGAAAGTACGAATACTGTTGTAGAAAACTGGTGAGATTTCACCCAAGTACTATTTAAAGTTTCTGCCATCTTTTTACTAGAAAGATGTATAGAAATAAAAAGAAGAATAAAGAAGTGATCTTGAAATATCTGCCTACAGAAGACAAACGGTATGTTTAGCTGCACCTATTACAGGCAGAACAGCTCACTTTCCTTCGCCTCTGTGCTGGATTACAGTTACAGTCTTGTATCTGTGTTAGAGCAGGGTTTAGGCTGAGTTGATATAGTCTACCTGTGACGTAAGTTTGTTCTTCTACAATACCTTACCTAAGAAAGAGAATGTAGGCAGAAAAAGTGGTTCTTACAAAGGTGACCGTTATCTGGAAGTCTAATCCTTCTTTTCCTTTCAGTCTTACAACAGTGAGTGAAAAAAAAGGTCTCCTCAAAGAAATTATTCAGAACGTATAAAATTAAGCTACTACTCCAAACTGACTAAAGTTGATGATGTTGTTGTGTCTATGTAGCAAGTTTTCTTTTGGAATATCCAGAGAACAGTATGTTTAATGTAAATGACTAGGAGAACTTTGGAGAACAGAGAGTTATGATTCTCAAAGGAAATTTCCAGTATATTTTACTGCCTAGCTACTTGAGGAATGCAAGGACCAGAGACTTAGACATAGCCAGATTTTTTTCAAAAATGAAGTGTGTCAAGTTGTTTTATCAGCACACTCATTTGTACTAAAACCCTTGACCTTTTTTCATGGATAGACTGTCTAAAAAGTGAGCTGTTGGAATTGGGAATGGTATTACTCCCAGAAAGAGAAGGAAGATAGGCTGGTCTAATACTGTAACCTACATCAAAGTTGAAAATGTGAAGCTACATGTGGAAGTTAAGAGTCACTTACATTCAGATAAACCATGCCAACCTATATCCTCACCTTCCAAAGAACAGGGGTTACATCTGAATGAAGCTAAACCAACATTTTTAATTTGATATTGAAAACCATAAAAGTTTATTACAAAAAAAATACATAACTGATTAGATAAAAAATATATTATTGGCTTGTATATTTCATCATCCAAACTATCATTGTCTTCCATAAACATTTAGGAAATAATTTATATTGCAGACTTCATCAGTGGGTTTTCTGTTAAACACAATCTACTAAGTGTTGGCAATCCCAGCAAATATCTGAGATAGTTTGAAGTGTTTTATTTTAGAGCATGTTTATATCAGGATATATATCAAAACCAAATAATCCTCAGGCCGAAAGTTTTATACTCTGGTGTTTTTTCTCCCATGTATCCATGAGAGATTTGCCTTGATAGCTCATATTAACACAAGTGGGAGTTGCAAGCCAATCCCTTATGCATTATTTGAAGAACTTATCTCAAAGCATTGCCCAAAGCAAACTTTTATGATAGCTTGGCACCCCTGGGAATGGGGATTTATAATGGCAACAACTGAAGAAAACCCTAATCTATACTATAGTTTAACATTTTCAGTTATTATGCTGCTGAACTTGAACTCCAAATTGTTTCCTTCTTGAAGAAATATTTGAAGTAGTTTTATTGAAATAACTATTACAATGCTTGAAAATTTCTAAAATATTTTAATATTATCTCAGGTTTCTTCCTTTCTTTCCATTCCTCCGTCAGATGGCACAATATGTAAGAACATGCATTATTAATAGAACTTATTATAAAACCCTTGAAAACCATCACGTAAAGCAACAAACATTCTTGTATGTATACCTTTAAAGTCATATTTTCCTAATATCTATACATTTAATCTATTACAGGCAGCTTTTGCTGTGGTAAAGGATGTGACTTGTTCTTTGCATTATCAACTATGTTCTAAAACCTTCCAAAAGTAAATATAAACCAGTTAGGACTCTTAAGCTCAATGGCATGAGTAATGCTCTGCAAATTATCTTGACAGAAATGGAGCCCAACATTTAAAAAACTAAGGCTGATAAAAGCATCTAAACTAGAACTCTGATTATGTTTCAGATTTTAAAAAATCTTTTGGTGCAGTAAATATTGTTTTGTAATTTTAGAATATTTACTGGCTTTGAAAAAAATACCAATGAATAGTTTACTCAGAGTTGGAATACTGATACTAAAGTTTTTATACTTACGGTTTGGGTTGCATGGAGAGAAAAATAAGGTTTCTTAAAACACATGGTGGTAAAGTATTTTGTTTTCCAAATGAAGTGAGAAATTTATAAGAACAAGTTTTGAAGGATCTTGAAAAAATTGTCAGATTTTGATGTAGTCTGGTTTCTTTTGAGCCCATGTATGAGAGTATAGTTTGTAGCTTGAGAAATCTCCTTTCACTGAAGAGAATTCTTTACCCTCAGAGTCACAGAAACAGAGTACTTGAGGCTGGAAGGGACCTCTGAGGTCATCCAGTCGAACTCCCCTGCTCAAGCATGACCCCTTGCAGCTGGTTGCCTGGAACTGTGTCTAGATGGCTTTTCGAATATCTCCAGAAAGGGAGGATCCACAATCTCTCTGGGCAGTCTCTGCCAGTGTTTGGTCACCTTCACGGTGGAAAAGTTTCCTGATACTCAGATGGCACCTTCTGTTTCAGTGGGTGCCCATTGTCTCTAGTCCTGTTGCTGGACACCACTGAAAAGGGCCTGGCTCTGTAGTTTTTGCACCCTCCCATCAGTTGTTTATAAGCATTGATAAGACCCCCCAATCCACCTTTTCTCCAGGCTAAACAGTACAAGATCTCTAAGCCTTTCCTCATAGGAGAGAGTGTGTTAAATCACCATTGTCGCCCTTTGCTGGACTCTCTCCAGTATGTTCCTGTCTCTCCTGTACTCGGGAGCCCAGGCCTAGACACCATAGTCCAGATGTGCCTTACCATGGTCGAGGAGAGGGGAATGCTCCCTTGTTCTGCTGACAACACTCCACCTGAAGCAGCCTAGGATATCATTAGTCTTCTTTGCCGCAAGACATGTTACTGACTTGCAAAAAATGCTCAGCTCCTTTTTTTCAAAGTTGCTTTCCAGCTGGACGACCCCCAGAATGAACCTGCCAATGCCTGGGGTTGTTCCTCCCCTGTTGCAGGACTTCGCACTTCCCTTTCTTGAACTTTGTGAAATGCCTGTCAGCCCATTTCTCCAATCTGTTGAGGTCCCTCTGGCTGGCAGCACAACCTTCTGGCCTATCAGTCACCCCAAACCTCTGATTTACCAGCAACCCCTCCCATTTTTTTTGTCATAAGCAACCTTGCAGTGGTTGCAGTCTCCCCTTTCATCCAGATCATTAATGAAGATATTCATGAAAAGGCTCCAACTTCTCTTCTTTCATTGTCTACAAGCACTTTTCACTTATTCTCTTCATCTTTTTTCTAGATCTTTTGTGCTTCCATCAACAGGAAATTAGTTAGGCATGCTGGCTGGTATGAATACTCAGAAATCAAAGTGAATTTTAAACTGTGTAAGGAGCAACAGAAAATCTAAAGTGAGGAGAAAATGTAATCTAGGTCATACTGCAATGACAGAGAAAGATACAATGGAAAGACTAAGTTAGCAGCCAGCTCATTAACTGCTATCATCCCATATGTATTCACAGATTATACTCCAAACGGCACTGTCCTTGTTGATGCTTGGGGTTCAAGAACTAAAAGTTGGGGTGTGAAGAACAGTGCTTCGTTGTTTTAATGAAATTCTTACACCACTCAAGTAGATGTTGTGTAAAACATAGGTTTAATATGAAAAAAAGGTGTGAAATTGTATACCATTGTCATAAAAATATATTTGGATGAATCTAAGACTGATCAAATATGTTGCAATTACTGTACAGTTCCAATAATGAAAATTTTGCACTGTTTGTCTGGAATCAGATTTTAACTGAACATCAGGAAAGATAAGATCATGCAGGTAGAAATTATTTCAGTCCATTATTTCAAAATGTAAATTTTATAAGAATTGTATGTCTAAAAATATCTGCAGTTATTAGGCTACATTAATGCGTTGTTCAATTAATTTCCAGTAGTGGGAATATTGCTACAGCTGACCTGTTATTTCCTGCCAGTCATTATTGTTCTTAAATTCTTTTAACCCGGCTTACTTATCTGTGTAAAAAGGTTGCATTTTGAACAATGGTAAAAGTCAAGTAATTTATTTGGTTTTGTTTCAATGAATTACTTCCTGACTTCTTTGTCAATCTATTAGCTATCAACATGTGAACTCTATGTCTTCTAATATATGAATAAAATGTCACATATGTTCATCTTATATCTGTATATGTTTCCTTAAAAATTCCATACAGTATTAACATACAGAGCTTAATCTTTCTGAAATTAACACACTCTAGGTGTTTTCTTTAATGATAATCATACTTCTTTTTCCCCTCTTCTTCTAACATAGTTGGCAGCCAGATGAATGCTTCAAAATATTTTGTCTGAGTGAAAATGACCAGTCTTTTAATCTGTGAAGTGTTTGCACCTGTACAAAATGTGACACATAGGTCCTTTTGTGCTGTTGGAATTATTGTATTTGCCTGAAATAACTTCTAGCAGTTTCTTTTTTCTTGGTATCTGTATTGAAGAAGTGTACTACATAAACATTAAAATCTCATTGACCCTGAATATACCTGCGGCACTTTTCATGATATGGACATATTCTGTTTTCATTTACACTGATCTCCGCCTATACAAGTTGCTCACCGAGGGAATAAATTGAGACAGAAACATAGATCACTGTGAGGAAAATCAGCGTTAACATATAATCCACACTTTCTAGCAATTAAAAGCAAATATGTTTCTTTCTAATTTGAATATCTGCATGAAAATATTATATACAAAATAATCTGGCATGGATTTTCTGTATCTAAAATAGATGTTTCTGTATTGTTTTAAATTAAGTTCTATTATTTCTTATAATAGTAGAATTCCATCTTATTACTAAAATCTGAGGGCCCATCACGTATTGGGCTATAATCGATAAAACTTGTGGCAACTGATGTTATTCTGCATGTCAAGTCATATTGCTACAGTTCTGTCTCTAGGATGTTACAAAACACTAGCCTGTTTGTGTTGTACTTTTCTACCTTCTTTGCACTGACTCAGGAATTGTTTATCATAGATATAGCAACAGGAAAAAACAAAATATATTCCATCCGTTTCTAATGAAAAAAAACCAGACCAACAAAAGCAATATAAAATTCTGCTGTAACATACCAACTGTTTTTGCATTGCCTCAGACACATTATGCAAAATAAATAAATTACCTTCTGGTGAGAAACTTGCATGATCAATCAGTCACATCAGCTTGTTGCCAAACCTGACTAATTTAAGCAAATGAAACAACCCACCAATCAAATCGTAAACTAGATTTGACAGTTTCAGATCATCTCAAATAGTATGGCATTCTTCCAGATTAGCTTGGTATATATATTTTAAGGAATAACCTAGATTTTATGTGTAAGATTTTTTTTTTCCCTGTATTGAGGAAGTCAGGGAAAAGAGGACCCTTTTGAAAGAAGATATAAAAACAGAATTATTAAGAATAATGTGGTAAGTTTTATGGTAGAGATTCACAGGGGACTGATGTGGCCAAGATAAGTACTGTCCTTAATATGCACTACAGGAGCCAATTCTATGACTCTTCAGGGATCAACTGTTTAAAGCTGGGTTTGTTAATCTAATATGTATTTACATGTATCCAGAGACAGGAAAGGATTTCTGTTGCCGTTTGGTTTTTGACAACTGGTCTGCTATTTAGTTCTCATACATTCCTTCATTAATGTCTTGGACATTGCAGGAAAAGAAGAGAAGACACCAGGAATGTGGTTTAAGTAGGCCGTGACTTCATAAATAACACATCTGGGAACCATCTGGCAATGACTCGTCCAGTGCAGGTCATACTTCCTTTGTAATCCATACCACGTGGTGGCAAACTGCCATCAGCCTTCCACCCTTGTAACATGGCCTTAGCATCACTCCTGGGATCCGTGGGCCCCGTTACTCCTGAAAAGCACTGAAAACAGTAAAACGAAGCAGTATCTCAACCTGAATGTAGCCACAATCTTCTTTGCGGTCTTCTGTTCCCTTCTCATTTCTCATTACAGTGTGTCATGAAGTAGACTCCTTAGTAAGTAATTACCTTCACTGGATGTTTTTTACAGTCAGGCAACAACTTTTCTACCCCAGTCAGATTTTCACATTGTCCATAACTGCTTGTATTAGAACAGCCAGTGCATATTCCCTTTTAAGTCAGACATTTGAAGAGAACATAGAATGCAAATCCCGAATAGCTACCTGATTTTTATTTT
Organism: Tapera naevia; assembly: GCA_033556795.1. Classification (NCBI taxonomy): domain Eukaryota; kingdom Metazoa; phylum Chordata; class Aves; order Cuculiformes; family Neomorphidae; genus Tapera; species Tapera naevia. The sequence continues at coordinate 14,010,958 of JAUMJJ010000038.1, forward strand.
CTGCTAATTTATAAATCAGCCAAATTGCTTCTGTGATCACCTAAATTTTCTTTTGTGGTATTCTGAAATCATAGCTGTCTTACTGTAATTTGATTTGGCTGTACTTCTGACCTCTTGTCCTAATCCCAATTCTGTAATTATTTTTCCCCTCCATTGTTTTTATCATGATTTATCTTGAACCCTCATCACCCTCGTCTTGAATGTATCAGAGCTATCTTCTTCCCCCCTGCTATGCCTCTTCAGCTTAGTTGGGCCTACCTGAAAGCTAACAGAGCAACAGAAAAACTAACCTTCTGATGCACGCCAAATGCACACTATTAGCCAGAAAATACATTTACAGTCTGACATGTCATTCTAAAAATGAGGCTTAACATTGATGCTGCTGAAACTATCCCCTGCATACTCTCGTCATCTCAGACATTGCCAGTCACAAGCACAATCTTTTGGGTTCCTATTGCTGTGTATTCTTTAGATACTAGAATTTTCACTTAGAATGAAGAAGAACTCAGCTTATAATGGTAATATATGTAGTATGTATTCTCAGATATTAACATGAATTTAAATATTCTTTGAGAATTAACTGCCTACCATGGGAAGAAATAGAGGTATGGCATCAGTTGATGTTTATCCTTGTCGCATATGAATAATTTGAGTGAGAAAATCTCACATTATCGTAATACAGAAATTTACTTCCTCACTCTTAGTTTATAAAAAAAATATTCTCAGAAGCAGAGGAATTGCAAGATGCAAAGGGAATTTTCTTTATTTTTTAAATGCCTGACTTGTAGTTAGCTCAGCCAAAGGTCTACCAGAATCATATTTTCCGAATTCTTGAGAAATTGCAACTATCCCACCTTCAGACCTACTTAAATCTAATATAAAGTTCCTCTTAAGTTGATATATTCCTAAAATAACATTGCTCAATACTAACGCAAATGAAAAAAACAGAAGATTGCCTTATACCCATAACAAATAAAGACGGAAACCAGAAAATTGTAATATTTTAGGATAGATTAATTTTCTCTAGTTTGGGTATGTGAATTATACTATTCGTGTTTACACACTTCTAGATGTTTTACTTTTTGACAAAATTTCTGCCAGAAACTAAGACTGCAAATGGCAGCAGTATTTGAACAGACTCCTTGCTGGCCCCCAGAAAATTCTCCGAATCTCTATCTCTTTTTTTCTTTGACTGATTTGAGAAATATTGATCTTATTTTTCTTTATTGTCTAAAAATCAAATTGGTACCATTTATGTAAATCGGAAAATTTACTTGCCCCATAATATAACAACCTATCTTAAATGACTGTTATGACTAACTGTAGTCCTACTCTTCCATTTAAAGTTTAAAAAAAAAAATAAATAAAATTCAGCACCTCTCCAAGTTCTCCATTTCTTGTTTTGTTTTGAGAAGAATTTGGGTCTATTATTTACACAACTCATGGGAAAGTATCAATTTCAAAGTGAGTTCCCAGAATATTAAAGGTGCCATAGCTATAGTTAGTATTTTTTAATATTGCATTCATCTTTATGAATATATCAATATACTAGCAGCTTTAGTGAGCATCTTATCTAGCCTCTAGCTGAATTAACTAAATGCAGCACTGAACAGAGGGGACAATTCTCTACTTTTCATTTGTTGGTCTCAATCTTACTGGCCAAATGAATACGAAGGTAGCAAACTTCTGTCCTTTCAGGAACTCCTGCGCTCAAGAGAATTTTGCTGTGGTGGCAGCTTTCATATGACCTTAAATTTTAGCTGGTCCAGATATGCTGATCTGTATTCATACTACACTGCACTTTCACAACCCAAGTATCTTTTGGTTTGATGGGATCTGCCAAAACAACCTAGACTTTTCACTAAAAGCTGGAATTAGATAGAAATCTACTTAACGAGGTTCTAGTTCATCAGTATAAAAAGCACACTGCAGAAAACAAAGAATGGGTTAGACTCTTGACCCCTGGGAAATCAGAGCAGACTTCATGGGCTCTCAGAAAAAGTCCTACTGGATTGACTGACAAACGTTAGCACACCTCTAATCCTTTGGGCACACAAAGCAGGCAAACATATGACAAGTGTTTCTGTTCCCAGCCTTCTTACAGCAGCTTTTTCTTCTAGCACTAGTCAGATACAGAGAGAGAGAGACCTTCCACAAGGACATAGATACTTAAGTATGTATATGTAGAATCTATTCAAGGCAAACCACTCACTGCATGGACAAGAGCCAAGAGGTGTAATCCTCTGCTTGACCAGTCAAGCAGCTACAGCACCAGTCAGCTACAGCACCCTCCTCCAGTCTTCACACTTGAGAAGAGGCTGAGCATCCAAAAAGTGGGTGGATTAAAAAGATATGGTATATAAAAATCAAAGTACCTGTTGGCCCAGGCTGTTTGCCTAGCCTCTGAAGACGTGGAATGAGTTCTCCAGATGGAAAGTGTACAAAGAGGTAGTTACAATGCATTTAAAAAAAAAAAAAAATGCAGCATTTTGTTTTAGAAGATTTCTCTTGTTCATATAATCATATCATTGCCTAATTGCTACTGAGAGAGTGTGCTTTGAGTTGCAAACTGATGAGAAGAGCAATAATTAAGAGGGTATACCAAGTACATCTGCCTTAAGCAAAAGTAATTTGCAATACTGAATTAATATATTCTTTGTCTATCAGTGATATTTGCTGTCACATTTGCTTCTGTTATTGTTTTGGGCATATTTATTTATTCTGATTGATTCTGTCTCCCCTGAGTGTGTTGTTTTCCCAATCTCACTTTTTTTTCCCTGAATAAACACAAAAAATAAATATGCCAGGAGAGCGCCTCTCTAATACCTTGCACAAATCAAAAGGTACTTTTTTATTATTATTTATCAGAAACTCATAAAATACATACATATCTTTGACAGAGACAACTGTTCTCTGAGATAGATATTATTTTTAATTAATTGTACTTAAAAAGGTTCCTTTTCCTCCTAATTTTATCTATTTCAAACTTCATTTCCACTACTGCTTCAATAAGCTTTCTCATGATTACACAGATGCAACTATTATGAGGTCAATTTAATTAATTTAAGGATATTATTTTAAGTATTACTTTACCTAAACATGTTTCCTGAAGATCTTTCCACCTCACAGATTAGCAAAGGCTAAATATGCAAACAGATTTAGGTGTTGAAATAGACTATTGCAGCACCCTACCACCATCCCCAGTTTTCCAGTGTGAGGTATGGGGTGAGTAAGGTTCTTAGCAGTTGACTCAAATCAACTAAAACTGAATGGAGATCCCTCCACTTTAAGCTATGGATATATGCATGTTGCTTATGCCACGTCCCGCACAGAGATTTAACCGAGTGTGAATTTAGCCTGCAATAAAGTGCTTCCTTCTATTCTGGAATCACATCTGGAAATCCTTTCCTAAATGAGGCGCCTATACCGAGTCAATAATTTCCTGAAAAACAAAATCTGTAGGGAGTTCTTGGTTCCATTAAACCCAGCTGCCTGGTGGTTGAAGCATCTGACTACTTTAACTGCATGAAAGGATGTAGGTGATCTCTCTCTCCATGCCCCACTCAGAGCACACTCCTGTCTGTAGGGATAGTACACTAGCCATAGGGGTATAGTATATTTTGAGGGTAAAATTCTTTGCTGCTTTTAAAGCCTTTTAGTATAAACTACTTACATATTCACTTGGAGCAAGGAGTAGGAGTTGGATTTCCCTGGTGAGTGATTTAACCACCAGGCATTCTAACTCTCTCTCTGGTCTAATGAATATTTCATATTTTATTCTGTGGAACAACATATTATGCAATCATTCAATTAAGCACTGTCTCATAATGCATATGCACAAGGTGTTATTCATGAATAACACCACTGAAGCTGAGAGGCTTGTTTTGTAAAATAAAAAATGCTGCTCTTCATTATTAAGCACATCTTTATCGCTGTGCTGTTGAAAGCAGAGCTCACGTTTGGAAACAGAATATCAACCAGCCATTATTTAAATATACACTAAACCCCAGTCAACTTCCAAACCAAAATGGAGAGGTTTGGAGAAAGAGGATCGGAGAAAGAGGATCATGGTCTTTCTCCATCACCTGAGGCACCTTCATCTGTCTTTGAAGATACAGTCAGCTTTTAGAGGAGGGAAGACAAGAATTAGTCCACAGAGCAGAAATACCAAATATTTGGGTACAGAAACAGGCATCTTAGAGTTGGAAAGGCAGGAATTAGAAAATACAAAAATTAGTAAGGAATAGGAGAGCAAAGAAGAATTGAAGTTAAGAGGCGGAGAGAGCAATCCCTTACAAATACACAGATTCAGGGTTCAGGGTTTTTTTCATTTTTGGGAGGTTTGAGGGTTTGTTGTTTTCATTTTTTTAATTTGCAATTAATGAAGAGAATTAAGAAGTTGATATGGTTGTGTCATGCTCAGCAAAAACAAAGCCGAAGGAAGGGAAGGAGGAGAGGAAGATCTCAAAAAGATTGAGTATCTGAGAAAACTGCTTGTCATTTTCCAGGAACTTACCTGCTCTGTTTCCAAAAACTACAGGTAAAAGTCTGGAGACACCTAAGAAGAGGAGACTAGTTATAGGTTTCACTTAATAAGTATCAGAAACAGAAAATTTGGAGACCCTGAATTAAATCATTGTGTTAGAAAGCTTTTTAGTTTTACATATGGCTTGTATAATATTTCATAGGACACATTCAGTGTCATCTGCAAAGTCTTGGCCAGCATTTCAACAGTATACTGAAATGTATTGATATGTACTGAAATCTGTCTCAAGTGGGAGTGCTGGAATGGTTAGTGGTAGCTGGAGACGCCTTCTGAATATCATAAACACCCTCCAGTGTTCATGAATCTTCCTCCAAGTTGCAAGATTTGCACAAACAGCACCTAGGTAGGCAGCAGACTCTTGGGAGTCTTCCACATGGCAATGGAGAAAATATCAAGTTTGAATTGTGCTAAGAAGTCATATCTGAGCTTGGTTTGTAGTTAAGGAGGAAGCAAGGGGAGATGAAACAGTGATGGGGACAGTAAGCTTTAAAAAGAATCTGAGGTAAGAGGGATCTGTCTGCCCTTTAGCTCCTTAGGTAAAGTAATACAAAGTAATTTAAAGAAGAACTATGTTTATGTGTCAGCTAATTAAGGCTTTAAACTTTCAAATAAAGAGGTAAGTCGATATGCAATATTGTCCTTGTAAAAATAACAAAAATTGTGACAATAGCATCAGTCAATTCAAGTCATGAATGGTTTTTGTTCAGTAACACCATGGAGAGTTGAAGACTGACAGTAGTCAAATCTTTATAAGCTCAGCTACAGTTGCAGAGATACATAAAACCCCATAATTTTAAAGTCAGTTTTCTTAATATCTTATCTGTATTACTAATTGCTGGCATGAAATCAAGATCCCTGCTTTTTACATTTTCATTCCCATACTACCCACTTGAAGTCATACAAATTTGCTTTTTCAAGTCTTAAAGTATTCTAACCTTTTGTTGTCCTCTTTCAAAAATACTCTGCTATAAAAAGTTTATATTGATCCTGTGCATTAATCCTTGATGAGAACTCTTCTATTGAGCTAGTTTGACCAAATTTCCTTTCCAAATTAAGTTACTCAAGGTCAAAACTGCCACTATTCCGGCCATTCTCTCCAAGCATCATACACAAAGCTAAACTTTCAAGACATGAAATTGTACTTGGAGTGCTGTAATTGAACAAGCTCCCAAATTTTTGTGAACTTCAGTTTCACAGAAGTTGTATACTTCAAGAGCAGAGAACTAAAAGAAAAGAAACCCAAAGTGTATAATGAAAACTGAAAAATCTGCAACTTTATAACATCAGTCAGCATTTCCTGAAAGTTTCAGAGAATACATTATCTTTTGAGGTAGTATTGCAGTCTATAAATGCAAAATTTGAATTTTTTTTTTATATCAGTGTCCATATAGAATCCATAAACACAACATTTTACAGATTGTATTCAAGAGCATCACAACTTTTGCTGGACACTTCATAAGGTGCTATTTATTGGTTTCAATTAGAGTGCTTCAGAAAGTAAATAAAAAAGAGAAATCCACACAGATCATTGAATGGTTTTGTGAATTTTTATAGCTATAATTGTAGGCATTTTATTTACGTGAGATTTAGCACTAAGTTTATCAAGTCAAAGGAAGACTTTTTCTCACAGCATTGATCAGGATCTTTTTCTCTAATTAGTGGGTAGCCAAGCCTCACATCATTCTGCATTTTGTTGCTGGCTGGTATCACTATTCAAAGGAGATGCTATTCGTATTTGTTGTATAAGGAATGTGGCCATCTAACTGAGGATGAAAAGTCCAAAAGGTAACTGAGTAAAAGTATTTTGACATTGAAGTATTTAAGACTGGGTTTTTACATCAATAAGTCTTTTATGTTTGATTCACACAGACTGTGGGGACTCTGTTTCATATTTATCTTCATAAAAGTTTTCTGCTTATAAGAATATGCAAAATCAAATCCAGACATTCTAAAAGAGCAATTATTATTGTATCCTTTTAATGGAGATATCTATTAACAATCCTTTAAATATCCTTTTAATGGAAATGTATTTCTTGGGCTTCTTTAATGTCATTTTGTGCTATTCAATGAGATAGACAAATTAGCAATTTTGGGTGTTTGTTCATTTTTGCGGAAAACGCTGTTTTTTATTGCAGTTCTGAATAACATTTGAATTTAATTGTTTCTGTTGTTTTTTGGGGAAAAAAAATATCCCTATCCAGTATTTTAAATAAAACTAATTTCCAAATACCTTAGAAATACTCTGAATATTTGATCTTTCTTCCTTTGATAGAACAGGAGAAAGCTCTTCTCTTTGTATCTCATCCTGTCAGCACCACTACTTGAGGTTAACATATTGTCTGTCTACTTTTAATAGAAACATTCCTCATGTATTCTAAAAAAATCACATATATCTGAATTCTACATACAAAGCTGTAATTCCATTGAGAGCTTGTAGTGACATTGATAAATTATGTCACCAGAACCCTTTCCTTGAATTACAATCTTAATTATGTACACCTGGGTTCTTATTATTCTTTATATTATTTCTGTCAGAGCACTATCTTGTCCTATTCCTACTCTGATGCTAATTTGTTTTATCAGCAGCCTAGGCACTGCAGCTTAGCAAAGCCTGTCCACAGTGTTTAAAGCATTATAAATTTATTCCTTGTTATTGTTGTTTTAAAGACAAAGTATAGCAGTAAACAACAAATATGGGAAATACAAGTATCTTCTTATTACAATTCTCTTGGGTTTTTTGTTATATTCACCTTGTGAACCTAACCAGGATTACTTTTGTCACAGGAAATATAAAAGACTTTGCTTTGAGTGCATGTGTGGCCAATGGAATCCCTTTAAAAATGATCAATCAGACGGCGTGCTTTGCTCTGGAAGTCACTTGAAAATACAAGCTTGCAAGAAAGGTAATTAAAAGCTCCCAAATCTACTTTATCCTCCTAACATTTAAAAAACATGAAGAAAACTTGGACTTCTAGGATATAAATTGCTTCTGTTCGTTTTGTCTACTTAACTTGAAGAATGTGGGTCCTATCTTGTACAACACTCACAGTGACACACTTGTGAAAAGCTCAGAGCGAAATGATAAAACATTAGTTTTGAACTAGTTTTTTAGTCAGGGAAATGTATCGATGAACTGTGTCAGACTTGAAGGAGGACTTAGAAGATTTGGTTCTTGTAACCATTTACTACTCCTCCTCTTTTTTCCTAAGCTTTCTCTTATTTATGTCCATTGATGCTATCTCAATTTTATCCTCTAGAAAAAAGGTACGTTTATGTTTACTTTGTGATCAGACTGACCAGAACTCAGGTTATCTTTTTCCTCATCGCTAGTGATAAAAATTCTTTGTTCTTTCTGCAACAGCAATCCATAAAACCCTGAAACAACAGGAAACATAATGCTCTATATTTTGGAATGTTCAATGAGTAGAAAATCAGGAGAAAAACTTAGAAACCAAAGAAGTGTGAACAGAAATCTGGACAAAACTATGTTTTAAATAAATATTTACTTACCTTTTAGTTCAGTCAAGATGGTTAGCATATTTATGGTAATTATTTACATGTGTATGAATAACCATATGCTCAAGACTACACTACAGAAATGATGAACACTGAACTCAACTCTCTTCCACTGGAAATTTGTACTTGCATTGTCTCTTTTGTTAGCTGTTACATTCATCTTTACAGTCTCTGTTCTTTCTCGTGACATGCATAGGTCTAAATGAACTTCTGAACTTATTCCATATTATTCTTGAGCATGACATCTGTTCTGATGGCTCTTCCTGCTCTACATATATATGACAAGTTCCTTCAGAAAACATTCAGTTCTTGTTCCATGACCTGACTGGAACTTTTTTTTCTGTTCCAAAGCCTTTAAAATGCTAATTCGACTCTTATCAGTCCATGGATTTTAGTTCTGAACTTTGGATATTTCTCAATAATTCCAGCCTATGTCACTCATCATGATCTTCTAGAAACTGCACAAGCCATCAAAATAGTCAAGAATATGGAGAACTGTAGGAAAGGGGACTCAAAGGCCAGCACTGGCAGGTAAGAGAATAATCTAAGCCTGCCTTGAAGCATTTGAGTTTGGCATACTAAAGTGTTTTAAACAAACTTTTTCACACTTCTAATGTGTTCACAGGAATCTGCTTTTCAGAAGGCCTTGGTGTCCAAAACTTAGTTCAAATTCAGCCAGGGTTTGATTTGCATGTTAGTTGTTTTAAATGTACCAGAATGTACCTGTTTCCCATTCTGGTAATCTTTACAATTTTAAGAGTGTATAACAGGCTTTATTTTTTGTCAGTAAAAGATCCAAAGATGCCTTTTTTCAACTCCTTATTTGGTATTTGTGTGTGGATGCATGAAAGTTTGTGTAGGTGCTCTTTGTGAACATTATTTGTTTTCTGTTTTTCCACGGTCTGAGGCATGCAGGTTGTTGCCTAAAACTTGCAGCCCACTCTGAAGAACATGAGCCAAATAAATACCAAGATGAAGCACAAGTACTGTTATAAACTGTTGGAAAGATTTGGAAAAGGTAAGTTCTTTCTGGTTTGCTAGTTTTACTTTGGTGATCTTCAGTAAAAAAGTGAGAAACTAGGTAAAAAATATTGCTGGAAAGTTAACATACATGGCCTGCTAGGCAGACCCCAATCCACCTAAGTCTCCTTAAAAACCAGTGAGCCAATAAATGTAAGTTAAATACTTACACTTAAAGATCCATTGAATCAGGAGTTTTACATAATCTCAGTGGTAACATACATTTCCACACCTGGTAAAAATTCATGTGCAAAACTGACTCACGTTAGAGAGAAGAGGCAGGGGAACAGATTCCTGTGGCTGAGTTCCAGTTTTGTAATTTTCCTATTAAACTGTTTTTGTGGAGATGGAAGAAGTTCCTGTGTAACTAGAGAAACTGATGGGATAACTTCCATATTATTCTGAAATGCACTTTGTTATTCATGAATAATGCTTAGGAGTCATTCATATAGAATAGGTATGGCCTAGAACCGAAGTAAATGAAACTATACAAGGACTGCTTATTTCAGTTGTTTAAATGGGAGGCAAACCTCAAACTACTTTTTTTTCTCAGCATATACAAGCCCTCTATGAGTTAGGACCAACAAACTATTCAACTGGTTTTAAGCAGGCACATGAACTTATGAGCACTGTATAGCTTTTTTCCTTCTCCTGTCATTGTCTGAGACATTCACTTAATTTTTTTTTTAGCTCACCTGTAAGTTTATTCATGACATCGATCCTAAGGAAAATATAGAACAGACTGGTACTTCACTGTGCATTCCTGAGAGCTCCTTACTTGAAAAAGGCTTTGTTTTATCCTGTATTTCTTCTTTCTCTGACCCTTGTTTTCTTCCTCCAAAATGTACTTCATTTTTCTCTCAAGGTAAGAATGAACTCCTTGTTGGACAATAGATTTATGTTTCTTGCAAAGCAAAATGAGATTCTAATTAGTCTGGGTCCTTTTGGTGTTATACTGCTTCAAAACATAAATAATAACAGCAACAGTTGAAAGGGAACAGTGATCCTGTATTCAAGCACTTATGATCCATTCTGGGACACGAGATGCACTTAAATTCACTTTGGGTTGGATTCCAAGGTCAGTTTCCCAACTATAAATTAGATAAAACTCCACTTAATTTAAGAGAGCGGATGCAGTTTTACGTTTGGATAATTAAATAATTTTTTTTACATTTTGTCTCAAACGATCTGATTCAAAACTTTCCTGTGTTCACCACTAAGTTTTTGAGGGGTGGGAAAATGCAAAGTCAAAAGCTAATATTTTTGATTTATTTTTTAGCAAGTCCAATACAGTTATGTAAAAAAAAAAAAATCAAGAACAAATCTCTATAGAAATGAGTGTATTTGAGGTTCTAAAATAAAGCGATAAACAGACAGAATACATGGGTCAGGGGCCCTTTCCCTGAACATATTTGGGACACAGGCTCACTCATGGCTCCTCAGTCAAAGCTGAGCCACACTCAGTGGCTTATGCCTCTACACTCTTCTATTTGCAATTCACACTGGGAAGCAAAGGATTGCAATCCTTCCTGATGCACTCAAAATGAAGACATGGGAAATGCACTGCAAGCAAATTTCAGCCAAAATGGGGGAAGGGTATGATTTGGAAAGCCACTAGACTCATTTCTTCCTCCCCAGAAGTTGTGTGTTTGCCATTTTCTCCAATTACCGTGCAGAACACTTTTCCTCCACATTCCTCCTCCTGCTCCTTATGATTTCCCCACCTTTGTGAGACACAAAAACAAAATGCCTATCATTAATCTTCTTTCCCAAAACGTTTAGGCCTATGAGGTCTGGCTTCAATTATCACTCATGACAACTAATTACCCTGGCCTGACAAAGACAGGAGGAAGCGGGTGATGCTGTGAAGATCTGACAGTGCACACCTTAGCACATTAGATATTCCCATTGCTACTCTGTGTCACTTGAGAAAAGAGATAAAATGACAAGAATGTAGGAGTTACTAAAAAACCTTCAAAGATACCTCTGTGGGAATTAAAAGGTTTCCTCGTGGGAGTAGTTCTTGTAGACTGTACAGCAAAAGGTAGCACTTAAAAAAAATGCTTAATAATAACGAGTTGACCAGTGACTCAAAGCTGAGCTATGCAAGCCTAAAATAAGCATTACAAATGTGGGAGTATATAGTTCTTAATTGAGGGACAAAATATTTCACTGCTTTAAATGTAAAGGTTCTCATCTTTCCATCAGCTGAAGCTGAATCTGGTCACACCACTTCTGAAAAGTTTTCATCCTCTGTGGGTGAGTTCACAATGCATTTAATATTTCCAAAATATACTCTTTTGCTTATTTCACATGGAATTCAGATTGGAAAGCTGACTTACAAATGATCGCTCCACACTGAATCGAGCTACAACTTGTAGAAGTTAAAGCACTTCAATATTTCAGCCAATAAAACATGTTGTTTCTCTGATCCTTCTATGTGTCTAAATTAATTGACTAGGAGATTTAAAATATCAAGTATAACATCGGAATAGCATTTAAAGGGAAGGATGTGTATGACAACTTTATGTTACTTAGTAACCAGGACTATAGCTTTAAAAACGATAAGTGAAATGGGAACAATTCCAGGAAAAATACATAATGTCTGATCATGCAGTGTAATACATCTAGCAGAACACCTAAAAAGGCTGAATAGGTCAAGACCAAAAAAAAAAAATCTAAGAAATTCTCTGGAGAATCTAGTATTTAGCTATTGCCTCTTCTTGCTGGGAACTGTGGCATAACATGTCTGGCACAGACGAAGCATGATATGGAGGTCCTGTCTAGCAAGACACCAGCTGTGTCTCATCTTTCTCTGTTCTCACAGCCTGGGCTGCTTCATCCTCTGTGATACTCCCAGTGTGCTCAGCAGTTCTTTCTTAACCAACCAGTCTGCAGGAGGGATGTTAGTGATACTTGGAAGACACTACATTGACAAATATCATCAGTCATCGTGCTCTACTTTGTGATTTTAAGGTATTGGAAGTGGTGTGAAACACAGAGTTACCTAGCTGAGACTCCAGAAGCAACGTTTCTCTGCTAAGGTAGTGCTCTGTCTGGTTTAATAGGTGCTTCTTCCTATCCGGTTTTAATACTGAATCTTGAAAACCAAATGCTCTTTTATTGCCCAGAATGGTGTGCAGCAAGACCTTTTCTCCTGACTACAAGCACTTCAGAAGCTATCTTACTGTGCTATCACATCCAAAGCATTGGATCAGCTCAACTCAACTTCCACGTGTTTTGAGATACATCACTAAGTACTGCAAGGCTTTTAACGTTTGCTTACTTCAGTGAGACTTTGTTCCACTTACTAGGATTCATGGCTCAATCTCTGATGCAGAAACAATCATTTTTCATTGTCCCAGCTATAACAATTACATTACAGCAATAAGGAACGTGGTTCCTATCTGGTGAATATAATTAACCTTGCCTTTCTTTGAGGTCTGATTTTGCTTTAATTTCTTTCAGTGGAAGGACTAGCCTTTGGGGGTTGCAGTTCAGGGTCAGTATCATTTCCACGTAATTTTGTTGGTTTGAAAGAGGTACAGGAGTGACAGCTTGAATGATAAATTATCCTGTGGGTTTTATACATAATGAGAAAAAAAAAACTTGTGTCATCAAAGTAAGTAGTCTGAAATTGGTTTGGTTTGGTTTGTTTTTTTTAAGTACACCTAAATTTCTCAAATTGCATAGAGAAACTATTTTCAACTCTCTTGAATGCATCCAAACATTATACCTTCTGGATGACAAGCAAACCGTGTTGAAGAGGTGCTGTGCCAAGAGTTTATTTTGCAGCTGACTCATTGTGACCTTCATGCATGCACAAAAGCAGAGAAATTTGTTTTGATCTGCTGAGTGCTACGCAATCCTTCATCCACCTGAAGTTGTCATCCATCTCAAGTCACCTCAAATAAATACATTAAGTAACACATTATCTAATGCTTCTCCAAGTCTTATCAATAATGAATGCTGCGAGTATTTTTATATCCAGGTTGCTGCTCAACCTTGTGTGACAGAACAGAATCAAGTTACTCTACCATGAATGGCCTGTAAGAGACCTGGGGCAGTAAAAGATGCAGATTCTATGCACTGACAGAAAGGAATGCGTGTGTAACTGAGCTCAACAGTGTTTGCTTTGACTATAGGCAACCGTTTACTTTTGCATTGTATGTTTTATGGCCTGTGTAATGTAGAAAGTAAACCTCTCTGGTCATAATTGTGTAAGAACTCCAGGCTAAAGATTCCAAGTCTACAAATCCCAGGTAATCTGTTTTCTCCCCTCCCATTTCAGCGGACCAATGGTCAGAGGTAGTGTTGACTCTCACACATGCACAATCATTCCTTCAGTTCCTGTGCCTGAAATTTAAAGAGGTGTAAAAGACTAAACCTTCCTGTCAGTCCAACTAGAGCAACACGAGGGTTGTGTATCCTAGGGAATGTGCAGCAGAAGGACATATGTTTGTAGAGATCAATTAAAAATAAAGGGGTAAAGTAGATCTGCAGATATGGAAAGGGAAAGGGGAAAGGGAAAGGGGAAAGGGAAAGGGAAAGAGAGAGAGAGAAAGCGAGAGAAAGAGAGAAAGAGAGAGAGAAAGAGAAAGAGAGAAAGAGAGAAAGAAAAAGAAAGAGAGAGAGAGAAAGAGAGAAAGAGAGAGAGAGAAAGGGAGAGAGAAAGAGAGAGAGAAAGAGAGAAAGAGAGAGAAAGAAAGAGAGAAAGAGAGAAAGAGAGAAAGGAGAAAGAGAGAAAGAGAGAAAGAAAGAGAGAAAGAAAGAGAGAAAGAGAGAAAGAGAAAGAGAGAAAGAGAGAAAGAGAGAAAGAGAAGAGAGAAAGAAAGAGAGAAAGAAAGAAAGAGAGAAGAAAGAAGAGAGAAAGAAAGAGAGAAAGAAAGAAAGAGAGAAAGAAAGAGAGAAAGAGAAAGAAAGAAAGAAAGAAAGAAAGAAAGAAAGAAAGAAAGAAAGAAAGAAAGAAAGAAAGAAAGAAAGAAAGAAAGAAAGAAAGAAAGAAAGAAAGAAAGAAAGAAAGAAAGAAAGAAAGAAAGAAAGAAAGAAAGAAAGAAAGAAAGAAAGAAAGAAAGAAAGAAAGAAAGAAAGAAAGGAAGAAAGAAAGAAAGAAAGAAAGAGGGAGGAAGGAAGGAAGGAAGGAAGGAAGGAAGGAAGGAAGGAAGGAAGGAAGGAAGGAAGGAAGGAAGGAAGGAAGGAAGGAAGGAAGGAAGGAAGGAAGGAAGGAAGGAAGGCTTTCAAAAATCCCTAAGAGGTATAATACAAAATGAAATGTTGTTTAAAAGCCATCATATCAATAAAAAATCAACAAACAAATGAACACAAGATTTGCAAAATATTTCTTATAAGAAAAATTCTAAGTTATATTTATAAATCCAAGCTAGCAGTATGTGGTAGGCCCAGGAATGCTTTACAAGAATTTCCAGGTGGACGTTCTTCAACACTTAATTATTTATTATTCCACTTTCCAGTCTGTCTTCAAACTAAGCTCACTAAGGAAGATTTTTATTTTGAACTGCAAGCATACTTTAACGCAGTGAGCTTTATTGCCCTAACATTGAATTAGCTTCTCCATACTATATGATTGTTTAACTAAGTTGTTTAGTGTCAACAAAGTATTTTTTGAACAAAAAGGGCATATCACCACACCCTTTTCACACAACCTGTTCTAGAACAAATGTTGACTCATGCAAATGAAAAGTTACTTCAACAAAAATCCTTAGCAATTTGATCAGGTGATTTTAATGCAATATTAACAAGGTTATCATGACAGACAGTATGGATAAACTTTGATAAATGTGTGTAAGAAATAAAACAGCAGTTATAGCAACTAGTAGCTACAAATAAAATAAAAGAAAATCTATTTTCTGGGAAAAAAAAAAAAACCAAAATATGTTATAGGTAATTAATTTTAAATGTACATAGTATTTTTTACCCTATCAGGTTCTTAACTTCTATAAACAGGCTCACTGAAATGCAGATTATATATAAAGGTAGGGCAGGAGAAAGACACAGCAGATGTTTAATTCTCTGCAGCAATGCTGCACTACATGATTTTGGACAGGAAATAAAGAACACCTTTTCTATGCAGAAAGAAGCAGAGAATTTAAGAAGACAGATTATTTTTACCCTCATTGATTTTGAGCCCGGTCATCAGCTTTAAGACCCTTACTTTCATAAACGTGATATGAGAGCTCTAAAATGACCATAGGCAGCAAGGCAATGTCTTTCTTTGTAAGAAAACTATGCTAGCCAGAGAGTTTCTGCAAATACCAGTTGCACTTAAGAACCTATAGAGTTGGAAAAAACAGAGTCCCAGAAGGCCCCAATCCTAGCCCCTCCTAATTCTCTTATTTTTCTTTGGAAAGATGCTTTCAAGAAAAATAACAAACCGGCCTGCTGATGCTCAAGTCCTGAAAATATGTACGTTGTGAAAGAAGGGTTCACAACACAAAGCAGTCCCATCACGTGGTGCAGGAGCACCAAAGAACAAAAAACTCCTATCACTTTGGTCAGAGTAAATAGCTTGTAGATGCATCTATGAATATTAAACTCACTTCAAACAGCAGGGAGCAGGCAACCTACTGTTTGAAATAAGAATATGTGCATTCAAATCATCCACTATTGAGGGACATTTTCCCCATCAGACTGCAAGCCAGCAGTCAATCTGGTTTTTACTTTAATGGCTCATACAGTGTTGAAATGGCTTTCTTGTAAAATCCTTTTCGTTTCACCTCTGCTTCTTTTAGAAACACCACTCTAAGTTAATCTTTCCTGCCCATAAGGTGTTTGCAGAGTTACCGTTGTGGCCACATGAGTTGAGAGTCTGGAGTTTGGTTTTTTTGGTTTTTTTAATTTCTATTTGTGGAAAGATCTTATTTAAATAATTTATTGTTTTAATTATATTTCGCTTTATATTGGCCTTAGCACTATATTACTAAGAACTAAAAAACAAAACCAAAAGACTGCTATGTTTTACTTCCTATTGTTTGATATCACACCATTTACCATTTACTGAACTTTCCAGAGAACCATGTTACACATAGCATTCTGGGTCTTTAAAACTTGGTATCTATTCCTACCAGTGCTCATGGCAACATAGCTGAAACGTGTTTTAAAATGTATTTACTTCTCACCTGACCAGACAAATTGTGAGAAGACAGCTTTCTCAAAAAGGCATCTTCCCATTGGCTACAACCAGAATAGGACTAATACAAAGGAAAACACAAGCGTATACTTGAAAATATCTTTTTTGCATGATTTATGGAAGTTATAGAGTATTTTACCATAGTTATTCTAAGTTAGCTGATTTGTTTTAAGGTTTTTCAAAAAGCTTAAAAATGAAAAGGGAAATTAAATACATCATCTTCCTCCCAGCATTCTCAATCTATGGGTATATTAAAGTAAAATCTTTAAGGTAAGTAGCCTACCACTTAGTTATGGTAACTGCTTTCTTGGGAAGTTCTGTTCTCATTTTCAATACTATATTTTTATATCGCTACACATTCTACTAATTTCCCATATGCTTTTTCAAAATTTAGTTTAAAAGAACAAGTCAGGTATATGCTGTTCTAACACATCAGTGCTAATCTCTTAGTTAAACATTAACTGTTTAACGATTACGAGCCAGTCACCACAGAGTGTTCATTGGCATATGAGAACTATTCTGTATTTTAGCTAGGATGGATTCTTGGCTTAAATTAAAAGAAAAGTTACATGTACAATCATGCAAAGCCTGTGTTTTGAAGGTGCTTGATCAAATGTGAAGAAAACTGGCAAAATACAAACTCTTCCAGTTAATATCAGGCCTTTTAACATGACATATACATTTTACAAGCTTTCTAATCTCCAGTTATTTTGCTGTGGTCTGGGTAGAAAATGAATAAATTATGAATACAAGATATAAAACAATTACAACGAAAATAAGGCTTCTACTTGGAGTTACAAAACCTTGGAGGTCTGCATTCTAGAGCCACAATCTAATACTATAGATAAAATTCTGAATCTGTTCAAATCACGTCAAATTTCGCCACTGTCCATATGACATACAACAAATATTTCACTGATATAATTTGTATGGTAATGAAGGGAGGAGATAAAAAGAAGTGTCAGTTGAGTATGGTTTATTTTCTTTGTTGCTGAGATTATTATATGGTGTCAGACATATTTACATTCTATCTTCCAGAGGAAATTATAGTAGTTTTAAAATTTTGGGAATAGATGGAATCTAGAATGACATACAATTTATTGACTTTAATTTTCAATGACATCTGAACTTTCATAGAGGAGACTCTGTAAGAGGAAGTTGACTCATATTGACAAATATCAACTTCTCCTCCTCATTCTGTCTTTATCTCTACTTGCAGAACTCTTACCTTAAATAAGGAGGAATACTCAGGCTGAAGAGCACGGAACAATTTTCAAACAGTAAGATTCAATATCCTGTGAAGCACCCTCTGAAGGGAGATTGCAGGAGACCCATTGCTGGAGACATTTAAAACTAAACTGGACAAAACTTCGAGTAATGCACTGTACGTAACGATTCTGAATGAGTGGGGACTGTATCAGTTGATTTAACAAATGTTTCTTATTTCTGGCTTCTATGATTTTGCAGCCACCTTAATGGGACAGAAAATATGCAGAGCTTCCAAAATGGCTGGGCACCACTCCTACATCTTTTCATCTGGAGCAGCATTACATAGGTCTTGTTTAAATAATGTTAGAAACTAGGGCTATGCACAGCAGATATATTACAGGATTAAGATCCACAGTAGGACCTCTAACTCATGGTACCAGTGTTATTGTAAAAAATTTTCAGATTGTTCTCTCTCTCAGTTCTTCTACTAACAAAAGTGTACAGCTGTCAAGTTTTACTATTACTAGTACATCACCTTTTTATTCTTTTGTATTTTGCTGATTTATTTTTTACTGTTTTTCCCCCAAAATTAAAAGACAGAATGCACAGAATTATTGAATTAATGTGCCAAAAAAAACCCTTACAATTTTAACTGATAAACATCTGAACCTGAACTGATTTTGTTCTTGAGCAGTTGTACTGAGCTATAGTGATAATAAACTTTTTTTTTTTATTATTTTTGAAAGAGTAAAGTATAGAATCTGATCCAAGGACCATTGAAATCAACTTCAGTGAACTGTGGAAAAGGCATACTTAGCAAGTAAAAGCTAGATAGTCTCTACTCAGAATGGACCCAAATACAGCAAACACATATGACTCACGATGTGCTACACTTCAATACAGTGTTTATGAACTACTCTTGAGCAGAGGTTATTAAGTATGATGAAACCTATAAAACCTGGCAGATTTATGCTATGCATGGGGTTAGGGATTAAGATCAGTCATATTTATTTTCGGTTAGGTTTGTTTTAGAATTCAAGTCTTTATTTTCAAAATTTAACACTGCATTTTGCCACGTGTCTCCAGAGAACAAAATGCTTGGTTGGCTAACCATTACAGTCCTACCAAAGCACAGCATTTGTGGAAAAGAAGAACCAAGCTTGCCATGCTTATGAAAGTTAAACAGTAGGCTCTTTTTTTTCTCAAAAAACCAAGATTTTAAACTATATTAGAACTTTACTATGATGAGCTATATTATATAAACTGTAAACCATAACTACACTGTATTTACTGTGCAGCTTTCAGATGGTGACTTTTTATCTTTAATCATGTTTGCTGAGCAGTTTTGAGACATGGGCAGACTGTCACTAGGGACTGAAGATCAGTAACCTTGTTTTAGTAAGGACTTGAACTTGGCCTCAGACTTAAAATCCAGTCTCAGAGGTAAAAGGTTAGCATGTTACATGTCCCACTGTTTGAATAACAGAAATCAGGAAAGAATGCCACCAACTTCTTTCTCTGACTCTGTATTACTGTAAACTGAAATAGTTTTGACCACTCTGAGGACAGAAGACAAGATTTTTATTTCCTTCAGTTAGCAGGAAA
>JAUMJJ010000038.1:14035000-14045000 GCA_033556795.1 Tapera naevia
CCTTGTTTGGTTTATTAGTAGCATTTTTTTTTTCAGATTCTTTGCTCTGTTGCTCTGTCTGCTGTCCTGACAAAGAGGAGGAGGGAGGAGGAGGAGGAGGAGGAGGAGGAGGAGGTGGTGGAGGTGGTGGTGGTGGTGGTGGAGGTGGTGGTGGTGGAGTCTGCAGCAAAGGTTTGGAGGGGGCACTGCTGAGAGACAGGGCAGGAGACGAAGTAGTTGAAGTAGGAAACCCAAGCATGCCTGCACCAGGAGATGTTAAAGCTGAAAACAACAAAAATATGACTGTCATCAATGCATAAGGCAAAATACATCTTGCATTTTTCATGTGCTCCAGAATTACCTATGGCATGAATAAACCACATTTTAAAATTACTTTTAGTACATTTCTGTGAGCCTTAGAGCCTTAAATTCATAATATAAATACAGCAAACCAAACATATTTTACCCACTTCATACTCCCGATTCTACTAGCAAGGGGATCATGCATGAATCTCTACCTATAGAAAAAGGCAGTGGAAGTCAACCTTCCATTGACCTTCAGATTAACCTTCAGTCAATCTGATCCATTGGCAGGATCAGATTCATACCTGTAGAAATAGCACTCGCCTTTTTTGTTCATTTTGTTCATTTTCTTCTGTAGGCCCAGTAGTTGATGATTATTAAACAAAGAAGCATTAAACACAGTGAGATTGCATCCCTCTAATTGATACTTTGAGAGATGTCTACTTTGTTGTTCATTTTAACTAATTTTTATCATGCCTCTGGGATGATATAACCCACACATCCTTCACCTAAGAAACCTGGTAATTATCCTGCTCTCAAATAAAAAAGAATCTTTACCCAGGTTGCTGGGGGAAAATGCAATAATAATAAAGAAAGAAAAATGTTAAGATAAGTAAATATCAACAGGAAATGACCATTCAAAAAACTAACAGAATAAGCAATCAGGTCAATGTTATTCAATAGTGGGACACCACACATCTTACACTTTCATTTCTTAGAGTATGAACTGAGCTTTTCTTTACCATGACAATCAGGTCAATGCAGTGTTCGCTGGGAAATAAGTGTAAGAGCACTAAAGTACTTTTACACAAGAACGTTGCTTTACTCAGTTTACTTGAAGCACACAAGCATGATGTTCTCCACTTCATTAGAGAGCAACCTAAGAATGAACTGGTTCTGTCTGGAGGGTGCATACATGCCCGAAATATGCCTCATAACTTAACGGAAGAAATCTTTTCTCTATTTCAAGTACCAAATATAGTGCAGTGACTGGTAACAGTCTATTAAAAAGTAACTTCTGTGAGATGTATAGTTGGTCAGAAAATTAAGTGATGGCGTAGGGTAGAAAAGGCAACTAACTGTAAGAAGCTGTACATTACACCCATCGCCATTTTTTCAGGCAAGTAAGTTTGTTAGAGAAAACAGCACAGAAAGTGTGTGATGCACACAGAACTGTAAAAGTGAAGCAACGTTAGGAACAGCCTACTAGCACACAGATAAGAGAACAATAAATACATTCTCTGTAATGGAGGTTAGATGAGTATTAGCTACTAGGAAGCATTAATGGAGTGAACAAGAATGACGTTTAAATCATCAATATCCAGGTGCTTAACGTTACTTAAGAATAAAGCAATTAGGATTCAAAGGGAATAATTATCAGATTTAACAAAGAGGCCATTTAATGTTTGTCACCATGTCATTACTCCTATTTAATGGTAGAGGAACGCTAAGGAGTTAAAATACATTGTGAGCATGGATTAGATAGTACAGTGAAACAAGTCACAACAGTTATAATTAAAAAGTGGGTAATTGCCACAGCTACAGCATAATAACATTGAAGACGCTATTGCTTGCCCTTATGCTTTCAACACGAAGTAGCCGACAATTGTGTATGGAGTCTGCTGAAAATATATTAAATGATAAATACTATAGATGAAAAATGCATGAATCATGCAATTACTGTGAACTACTGCCCCAGTTTTGTCATGGTTATTTGGGCTTGTCAGCCACTCAGGATTTTTCCTGATTTCTTTCTATTCTTAACCTCTTCAGCCTTTACACATCATGTTGCCTTCAGTCTACTCACTGATTATGCCCAGAGCAGCTAAGATCTATTCCATTTTCCATAAATTCTTTAGAATTTAGTTAAAATGCACAGAATTCAGGTAAATATCCATATGAGCTGCAATAGCATTGGTAAATCCACCTTTTATAAGAAGTTAAGAGTAGAATTGAGGGTTTCCAAAACTAAATGAAGAAATCTTGATGAAACTAATGCCCCATTTCCAGACATGAGAGATTTAGAATAGAAAATTCACTAATCATGGAGAAATGTTCTAATCCTAACTCTTTTAAGTGAATACCAAAGAGGAAAACTTCTCTTTCTCTTGATGAAATCAGAGGGATAAAAATGTAAAAATGAAACTGCTACCAATGGGCCAAAAGAAAACAGAGAACGGAATTTAGTGCTCTAATAAAAAGGAAAGTAATTGCTGCTGAATCAAATTTCTCTCTTGATAAGATTTCAAAAACCACTAAGTACATAGTACCCAGCGATCTGTGCATTCTTGGAAAAAGCTGCTGTGAATCTTCAAGGCAGCCCAGGCTTAAGTGATGTGCAGAGAACCTATGGTAATGACGATGACATTAAAAGGTTCATAGAACCAGTATTAATAGCTAGAAGCATGATGAAGCACTATTTTTCTGCAAGGGATCACATGCAAAATACAAAGCTGAGAAGAAAAGAGAATGTGAATTTTAAGAACAGCTGAAAACAGCAGGTAAATTCCTCTATCTACAATCACCTAGAAAAATAAGAAGGGGCTTGAAGAAAAAAGACGAACTGGAAATAAAATTCTGTGTGCCTTAGAATTCAAACAGATAACTTCATATTAGAAATTATGCTAAGCAAACATGGCAGTAATTTTGAGACCTTGCTCAGCTTTTGATGCCCACAAGATGGTATAATTACATTATATAGAGAAACATATCCCACAGGTGAGAGAACTCTTCAACATATCATCCTAGAATCACACAATAATTATGACATTAAAAAAAACTTGGTTTAAAACAAAATAACTGCATTCAAAGTTAATGGATCCTTTAATTCAGAAACAAAGCTATGTTATTGTGACAAATCTAATAATCATTGCAAATAAAAGTCCAGTTTGAGCACTACATAAAGACAAAATGAACTGTAGTTTGAATATTTCCATCATTTCTGCTATAGCATTATTTTCAAGTGTTCCATTTCAAATCTTTCATGAAAGTAAATACCACATTTTAAAAAGAATATTATTTTGCAAATTTTAGTTGGATTTTGTACTGTTTTGGAAACCTATAAACAACACAGGATGTAAGAACATGAAAGTAAAATCCCTCATAAGAGAAACACAAAAATATTTTCATATGTGATGTTTACTATTATAGTTTCATTAGTTTCCTGTCTTAGCAAACAGTAAATATATTCTATAAAAGTGAGTATCTACCTAATCATAGAACAATAGAATCATCTGGCTGGAAAAGACCTTTGAGATCATCGAGGCCAACCGTACCTGTCCACTTACTAAACCATATACCTGAGAAACTCATCTACCTGTCTTTTAAACACCTTCCTGGGCAGCCTGTTCCAGTGCCTGACAAACCCTTTCAGTGAAGAAATTCTTTTCCTCCCCTGACGCAACTTGTGGCCATTTCCTCTCATTGTATCACCTGCCACTTGGGAAAAGAGATCAACACTCACGTCACTACAACCTCCTTTCAGGCACTTAAAGACAGTGATGAGGTCTCCCCTCAGCTTCCTCTTATCTAGGCTAAACAACCCCAGTTCCTTCAACCGCTCCTCGTAGGACCTGTTCTCCAGCCCCTTCACCAGCCTCATCGCCCTTCTCTGGACACGCTCCAACACTTCAGTGTCCTTCTTGTACTGAGGGGCCCAGAACTGAACACAGTACTCAAGGTGTGGCCTCATTAGTGCTGAGAACAGGCACACAATCACTGCCCTGGTCCTGCTGGCCACACTTTCTGGCTCTCTTGGCCACCTGGGCACACTGCTGGCTCATGTTCAGCTGGCTGTCAACCAACACCTCCAGGTCCTTCTCCACCAGGCAGCTCTCCAGCCAGTATTCCCCAAGCCTGTAACGCTGCATGGGGTTGTTCTGTCCTAAGTGCAGGATTCGGCACTTGGCCTTGTTGAAACTCATCCCGTTGGTCTCAGTCCATCAATCTAGACTGTCCAGATCCCTTCGCAGAGCCTCCCTTCCTTCAAGCAGATCAACACAGCCACACAGTTTGGTGTCATCTGCAAATTTACTAAAGGTGCATTTAATCCCCTCAATACTGACACTGTCCTTTTAAAAACTTGTAGGACAGAATGGACGGACTTTGCCATGGGAAATACGACTACCAACATTGTAAGCATCGGTGAAAACAAATAAATATTTGAACATAAGCATTCCCAGTGAGAATTCTTAAGAAGTGCGTTTTCAGGATTAGGTCCAAAAGAGAAAAAATTACACACTTGCAGTGGAATTCACAAGAAATAGAAAAAGTACAGAGTAGTGAGTCATCAGGGAGTTAGCTTCAGAAAACCTTTCATGTAAAGAATGATGAGGAATAATTGTCCTGCTGGCTGAGCATATATGCACTGCTAGAACTGAAGCCAAAGAAATGCTTGCTTGGAAACCATCTTCCAAAAAAGACAACTTAACAATTCTTAGCATCGGATATGAAAGTGAATGATCAGTGAAAGCAGGGTAGATGAAGAAAACAGAAATAGGTTAATTAGGTGCAGAAAATACTAGTGTTGAGCACGTACTGAAGAACGCCTGAGTATATTACTGGGGGGGTTTATGATGAATGATTAAAATAATCTGTTGGGTTTTTTTTTCCAGTAAGTATGACTGCTTCTTTATGTATCCTTAGGGAATGGAGATTTATGCATGCAAGTATTTGCCAAGCAACAAAAGGGGGATATAAGGTCTATTTAGTTTATTGCAGAAAAAAAGTTAACAACAAGATTATACTACCTAGTTTACACAGTGGGCTTTGCCCACAGTGGGCTAATTAACCTTAAGGAGATGCAAGATGAAAGGGGGTAAAAATCCATCTCAATTGGCAGTGCACTGCTTATCCTATAGCACTAATGATTTAAATTTATCTCAAAGAAGAGATATTTTGTTGAAATTAGAAAATCTGCAAATCAAATTATTATGGACCAGTTGTCTGGTAATAATACCTTTTGTGATATTAGCCGGACAATGTACAGACTCTGAGGCTACATTGATGCTAGTAAGTTAAACAATACCAAGCAACATTTTCCAAAAGCTGAAATTAAGCCATCTGTAAAGTTAAACAGTAAGAATGGTCACTGGTGCTGTTTTGGCCTGGGCCAACTAGCATTATCCTAAACAACTCCTGAGAACAGCTGAGATGCTATCATGGGTCCACAACCATTTCCAAGATTCACTTTGCTTAGGGACTTCCTGGTTTTGAGAGTAAAAGAATGTGATAATATCTTCCTATGCGAATTTCATTCAGTAGTATAAGCAAAGCCTGAGTTTTCTGGAACCCATTTTACCTGAAGGTTTACCTAACCAAATCCATTTAGGGAAGTTATATGGAGAACTATACCTATAATTTCAATGAACAACAACCAGCCACTTTTGGACTTGGACGCTGTAGACCATTAAGAAGGAAATACAGCAACTTTATATTTTTTTACATGCACTCTCTATGCCAATAACCGTTTGAAAAAAGCCAGAGGGCACTCAGCCAGAGACTCCATTGAAGGAAGAAAGCCATTTTCATCCAATGAAGAGAAAAACAAGACACTTTTTGACCACCACTTAGGGAAACAACAACATGATCATCATCAATCAAAGCTGGGTAGCACAGAATACATTGCTACTGCCTTAGTATGTCTAACAACAAAGGTGATTAAGCCTCTACCCTACTTGCCAAAGTCCGTTGCTCTCTAAATCAGAGTTTCGAGATCAATAGCAAATGGAATTACTGGATAAAATGAGGTGGGGTGTCTTAACTAGCTCGCTAACTCTGCTATTCGCATATTTGATATGAATGGGCAAAGTTAGAAGATGAATGGGAGAGGTTTGATCTGCAAGGCTGCACTCACAATGAACTCTGACTGCAAAACTGGAGCCTAATACAATAAAATAAACCAGGTTCATTCTTTGAGGACTAAACAAATAATTCTGCAGAAAACTTGATTCTCTAACTTTAGCAAAACTTATTGCAAGAGGAAGTGCTTTCTAATGTGAGGAAAAAACAGAGACAAACCAGAATCAAAACAATATTATTACAGTTAAAAGTGCAAGCTCAAGTGAAGTTGTACATGTCTGCAATGACTTTACAAACTATGAGTAGGAGATACTCAGCAGCTCGTGGAATTCGGATCACAATGAAACTGCCATTACAAATCACCTTCAACAAAACACTTCTTACCTTAGCAGCCAATTATTCATAAATATAATAGAGAGCCTTGGGCAGCATTTTATTTTAAATATGTCTTCTGAATTAAACAGATTGTACTGGTTTAAGGGGTGGACAACATGCCTGATGAACTGATTACTATTTGTGCTCCATCAAATGTTACTTTAAATTTTTGCATACCAAAAAATTACATAAAAAATTCTAACCCACGTTTTGCCTAAAACAATATCCTTCAAAACAACAAAAAGCATAACAATGCTGTTGTTACATTGCTTTTATTACAGAAGCCAAATATGGTCTTTAAACAATTCCGTCAATTAGATTTCAATATTTTTTTTTTTAAATCAGAGGAATCACCCAAGCTACAGCAACAAATGAGAACTGCACTGGGTACACCTCATAGTAGCACTTTTTAGCCACTTACACCAGTTTCACAGGCGTGATATGAATGCATAATATGCTGTGATTTAGAAGGGGATTGTGACTATGCAAGATGGTCAAACTAATAAAATGAGAAAATCATCCCCTTTATAGACTTACTGTTTGAACTTTGTGGAAATCCAGGTAAGGAGGATGGACCATTCATTCCAGGCAGAAGAACAGGAGGAAGGCCAGGGAGTCCTGGATAAGCTGCTGGCAAACTGATACCATGAAGAGAACTGCTGTCCATCATGCCTGGCTGCTGTACTGTTAATCCTAGCACATCAGTAGCCTTCTTTATGCGATCCAATTCTTGCTGTGCCATCAGCTGTCTAACCGTTGTAGGAGCTAAATAATCTTTCTCCCGATCTAGCTGACTTCCCACAGTTTCTCTCACTTTTGTAATATGTTGTTTAGAAAATATATGATCTCTTATGGACAAACGCGCAGAATATTTCACGCCACACAGAGAACACTCTGGCTTTGTCCCATCAGGTCCAGTCTGATTTATCATAAATGGCTTCCCTATGTTAATTTTGAATTTCTTTTCTTTAGCCCGGGCATTCTGAAACCAGACCTGAACCACACGTTTGGGCAGGCCAATCTCATTCCCTAACATTTCACATTCCTGCATTGTTGGAGTCCGGTAGTCACTAAAGCAAGCCTTGAGAACTTTAAGCTGAAGGTTACTCATTTGTGTCCGGAAACGTTTGTGGCCTGGCCGATCACTGTTTTTGGATTTAAAGGGATTGGTAGCTCCAAATGGGTTAGGTGAACTTGGATCAGCTATGCTTGAAGTTTCACTGCGGTCAGCATTATCATCAGGGTCATCAGTAATGTAGTAACTTTGGTCATGATCACCATCTTTTTCACTGAAATGCATTGAGGGGCTTGTTAAGGAAAAGAGAAATTTATCATCGGTATTCTCATTTGTAGGTGTAGTTGCAGCTTTCGGTAGTGCGTCATTCACAAGTGGTTTTGGTTCTTTAGGAGGCGATGCAGGTTTTGCATCCCCTGAACTGCCAGTCGTGCTTTCCATTTCATTGTTCCCCTCATCCCCTGTTGTGGCATCACTAATTGCTGTATTAATTGATGAAGTCTCATCAAAGTCAGTCTTGTTTTGATCGTACCCAGAGTCAGCAGGAGGGGCATTCAAATTTTCTATATCCTCACTAGACTCTGCTTTAAAAGAAGAAGGACTTAGGAGATTCTTCGGTGACATTTCTGTAGTTTTACTAACAGGGGTTGATACAGTGGACGCTAAATCATTTTCACTTGATAACTCAGTTTTTGCTAATGACAGTGATGGATAATCAAAAAATATGTACTTTTGTGGACTTTCTCCTCCATCTTCAGTTGATATCAAAGGACTCGGAGGCAAACTATAACCGGCCTGTTTCCCTTCATTCCAATGTCGAGAGCGAATGTGACTTTCTAAAGCTGATTTTGCTTTAAACAGAGCTCGACAAAAAGGACATCTTTTATGGGACTGGGCTGGACCAACTGCACGGAATTGTCCCTTTCTTTCTCGGGCTCTTGTGTTCTGAAACCAGACTTGTACGACTCTCTTTTTCAGTCCCACTTCGCGTGCAATGTGGTCTAGCATCTTTCTGGTGGGGTTGGAATCTAGTAAGTACTTTTCATAGAGTATTTCCAGCTGCTCTGGAGTAATTGTAGTTCTTAAACGCTTATCACGATGTTGATCTTCTCCACTGTTTCCTCCCTCTTTCTCACTACAGTTATTGTCATCTTTGTCATCTAATTTTCGTTTCAGGGAACCAGAAACTGTAGTAGGATGTGCCGTATGTGATGAGCCAGTTTGTGGTGGTATTTGAGCAAGAGAACTATTAAGTAACTGTCCCGTCATCAAAGGATTATTGGGGTCAAATATCATATAGGGCATATCCATTGGTCTTTCTAAAAATTGTGAGTGAAGAAACTGGTTTTGGGCTGCTAGAAAATGCATGTGCTGGTGCTCTTGCCAAAGTTCTAGAGTTGGAAAGGCAACTGTACATTGATCGCATTGGTACTGTAATAACTGAGGAGGTAGACTGTTCTGTAGAGAAGTCATTGAAATTGGTAAAGGACTGGAAGGAACAGGTGTGGCTTGTGATGCAGAAGGAGGTCTTCCTACTATCTGTGATTGTTTTTGCTGCTGTGGTTGAGAAGCTGAGGGCTGAGGGTCAGATGATGTTATCGGAGTAGACTGTACTGGTTTGGCGCTTTGGGAAGTTGTATCAGTTTGCTTAGAGATGTTTTCATTTTGTTTTGATTTTTCTGTGGACTCTGGTTTAGGAGAAGCCTTCTCAGGCTCTGGTTTGGGTGATGGAATCAAAGGAGTACTAGAACCAGAGCCAGAGCTTGCTGCTATGACTCCCAGACTTTTTGATGAATCATTTTGGCCAGCAACTGTACAATTCTTATACACTGTTTGGTCGGAAGCATCCATAGAATCTTCAGTTTGGCTTTCATCTTGAGCATCGTCATCTTCATCTTTATAACACTGCTTTTTCTGGTGTGTAATCAAATCAAAGATTCTGGGAAAAACCACACTACACTTTTTGCACTGATATTGCATGTTACTAGTTCGAATGTAACGCTCATTTGTCAGTTCCCTTTTCTCATTGTCTTTAGTCTCAGCTTGATTTTCATAACTTTTGCGAGCTTTTTGTCGTGCATTTTGGAACCATACGACAATAACTCGAGTAGGTAGGTTAAGTACAGTTGAAAGCTGTTCAATTTCATCATCCTTGGGATAAGCATTTGTGTCAAAGAAGTCTTGGAGGACACGAAGCTGGTAGTCAGTAAAACGAGTCCTAGATGATCTCTTGTTGAAAGATGCATCAGACTTGTAAGGTTCTACTGTTGAAGGTTGAGGATCTATTCTGATATCTTCCAATACTGTTATGGGAGGGTTGCTGAAGTTGTATGGTGAATCTTTATTTCTTTGTCGTTCTTTAAACAGCGTATTACGAAACCAGTGCTTGATAACTTTTTGTGAAAGACCAGATTTCTCAGCCATTTCTTGGATCTGTTCTTCACTTGGAGAATTGTTAATATCAAAATAAGCTCGCAAGATTTTTAACTGGTCATCTGTGATTCTTGTACGTGGACGCTTGAATTGAGA
>JAUMJJ010000038.1:14047500-14102500 GCA_033556795.1 Tapera naevia
CAGCCTAGCAAAGTATGGTGACTCGTCCTTGCCCCAGAGAATAAAGAGGACAGGACCAATATGAGGTTAACAAAAAGTAATAAAATCCAAATATGATAATCAGAACAGCAGTAGCAATTGGCCTGGGAATGGCACAGGGTTTCTATTTGTCAAAAGGTAGATGTTTATTGGTACAATGGGAGTACCAAACAAGAAAAAGCAAGAAAACAGTAGGAAATAGGGAGGGATTATAAATGCAATCAATAGGTAGGACAGATAATTAGAAAGAAGGATAAAAGCAGTCTGAGGACAGAGGGAGGAGCATGTTCCGAGACATAACAAAGCACAGAAATATCTAGGGAAATATCCCAGCACAGAAATATCTAGGGAAAGGCAGGTGGGATCAATTGCGTTTGCCTAACATTCCCCATCGATGTTGGTGAAAGCACCACTGTCTTTTAGGACTGGGTCATATTTGCTGGTTAAACAAGAATGGTCTTACCTTCAAAGTGGGTAGCCTACTACAAGTAATACACATTTGGCATACATGTGCATCCTAGTAGCTCTGCATTGGTGCTATCAGGCACCAAATTCAGACCCCTTGTTATTTTTCTTTTTATCTCTGTGGCTACATGCAAGCCAAAAACAGATTCACTTTGCTAAGGAACAAATGGTTTCTAAACTTCTAAATTGTCCATAATTATCTTTTACATGTCTGGACTTTTTCTTGCATACCTGGATATTTCCCAGATCCCTCAGTTGTAACAGTTGCAGGTGTGTCACGTTCAGATTTCTCTGAAGCAGCTGCTGGCAATAGCATACTATTGGGCATCATGACATCTGGTACAGGAACCTTTGAAATCCAAGAATATAATATTATTACAGGAAAACGCACACTATTTAACACTATACAACAATATGAAATGATAATTCAAAAGATTCACCATATCTGCATCAAAGATTGTCAGTGTTAAACTAAGATCTTAGTTGAGTCTTTGATAATTGTTTCTTACAGGCCACAAATCTGGAGCATCAGGTATCACTTGGTGGAGAATCACTCAAAATAATCCACAACAAGGTAATGCCATAAAACTAAATACACTCAAATTTCCTTCATCTCAATGTCACCACAAAGAAAGTTTTGTTGGCTATATTAGATTGGTTCGATTTCTCAGGGTAATTCTCCTCAGACATCCTCCAAAGACTGAGAGGTCATCAGTCAGCTCTTGACTAAGGGCATTCGCACTGTGCTTCACTCGTATAATTTTTTAAACAAATTCTGTAACCTCCATGATCTTTGAAAGAAAATTATAATATTTTTTCCATACAGAAACAGTAATTTATTCCCACTTAAAATAAGACTTTTTCTTGTCTTCAATTGCTTATGTGTCCTCTTCAGACTGCTTTACCTGTTGTGTCATGCTTTCAAATTTTTTCACATCTTTGAAGGATGTACTGTTATAGGTGTCTGATAGTATACAGTTTGGTTGACTTGAATATTTGCTCAATATTTTATGTTTTGTTTTTTGCCTAGCTCTTTAAAACATACTCATATTTGAAATGAAGGATTGTCTAGGGGTTCAGACTAAGACTTAACAGTATTCATACTCCTGCATTGTCATATTCTGTCAAAATGACCTTGGCTAAATCAGTTCAGACTGCGTTGCAGCTCCTTATCTCTAACATAAGGATAGTACTTCCTTGCTTCATTCAGAGGTAACAAGAACATCCACAGGAGAGATTTCTGAGTGGCAAATTACTATAACAATGGAAGCTACATACCTTACTAGGTATGAGTAGAAATACTCTTTGTTCCTTTTTAACAGTTTAACAAATTATTTGAAACCTTTATGAGGATGCATAAGAATTTTACATATTTAGATACATATATATATGTATCTATGTATGTATTTACAATAATTGCTTAGTGGAAAAAATATTCCAGATATATTTTTTAAATCCCAGAGCTTAATATATTTGTGATTTGCTATTTAAATTTGGTATTAATAGTATCTTCTCAGAGGACTAGTGACTTTGATTTTTAGGGGAAGGGAAGGACTTTTGTAAAAAATTATGTAGGTAACTGTAAATGTCCCAGAGAAGAAAAATATCATAAAAATGGTATTTTGTCTTCAGAGAGTCTTGTCATGGACAGAACATATTAGTGTTAGCAACTGAGACAATTTAGATGATGCAGATTATATTTTGCAATCTCTTTTTTCTGTGAAACAACGAGGAGAGGAGAGATGATAAGAGGAGAGGAGAGATTTCAAAGTTAACCCACTATCAGCATAGAGAGAACTTCATGAAGAACTTGAGAAGGAAGCTAATAATCCTCCATAGGGAGGGGGGTTTCCCTCATTTTTTCAGTTTCCTGAATGAGCCTCCGTAAGTTAAAGTTCTACAGCATTTTCCTTGTGGTAGGTCAAAATTTCACAGTCTGGCAGAGCTACAGTTAGTAGAAAACCAAGGAAAATAAATGAAGACAGAATACCTAAAACCACTTTTATGGATTCCTGATTCTGTATTTGCTCTTCAGCACTAGGCACAAGGAACCTTAGACCTTCAGTCAAGAGCTCTTTCAATTCTTTCTTATTTTTTTGCCACTTTACTTGGGAATGAGGTGGTAGGCCTACAACCACAACCATATAAATGAAGGAGGAGTCTATGAATACAGAAATAAATCCTTAAGGAGCTGGATCCATGAGATTTCCAAGTGCATTTCTATCTAAAAAGGCAAGACAACCAGAATCAGGATGTCTTAGCAGGTTTTTCTCCTAACTCAATCTATGATGTAACAATAAATACTTTCTGGAGCTGATTGTGTCTTTACTGACATTGTTTTGAATGGTGCAGACATTATTTTTCACAGAAATTTACTATTTTGACATGATTTGTGCAATTTTGCAGTGCAGAATTAGATTTCCCATTGATGTTGGAATGGGCTTCATCCTCCAAATAGAGTCTGCTGGTTATAGCACTTATCCCAGTCATGGAGAAGCCAGTTCAAGTTTCTGCCTGATCCAGGGTAGGTCCTTAAATCAGATATATCCTGATCTAACTGGATTGCTATCTATTCTTGGACTTGTCTTTCTGTTTCATACTCACATTTTATTCACAAAAGAACTAGAGGGTCTTTTATGCATAGATAGAAAGTAAGAAACCGGCCATTCTGTACAATAAGATAATCATGTTCTCCAGTTAGCACCACCATTGATATTTTACAGTGAATTTAATTTAATATGACGTTATTACAGCCCACCTACACACCAGAATTCTTCTATGCTTGGGAAGTACGTTCTACAGGGAACTGCTGTTATGTTACAAACAGGAGTCACAATACCTCTGAGATCAGGATATTATTAGACCCAGGTGTGCTCTAAGAGACATTGACAGGCTTGATTTTTCCAAGGTTAATGCCAATGAGGAACTAGAGGTTTTCAGGTTCTTTGAAATTCACCTTGACTCATTTTCCCAAGGGACATCAGTGACTGGATGAGCTGTCAACAGAACCTATGAGTCCTGATCCACTCACCTCCTCAGGCTGCCTGAATACTATAACGAAACAAATACATGGCCCAGAATCCTAAGTGCATTTCTGTATCGTGTGCATCAGTATTTGGAACACTTACTGTCATAAGCAGTTTCTCCACACAGTCAGGGGACACACTGTGCAAATGGGTCAAATGAAGCTGGAGATGCATTTTGTTGCTGAGGACATCCTGGCAGAGGGGGCAGCAGATGACAGGTTGCATTGAATGCTGTGACAGGACATGCATCTGGATACGATTTGGGTCCCTGCTATTGTAGTTACAATAAGGACATTGATAAAACTGAAAAAGATCAAATTAAGATGGAGGCTATTAGCCAACGCGCTTTTTATAACTTGCTGATATTGCTATTTTAATAGCACATCATTTCTGTTTCATTTTTTAATTATTTGAAAGAGTTCTACAAGGCAAATAAATCGTTACATTTTCCTTTACCTGCTCATGACAAAATTTATTGTCCTCTGGAGGCTTTGATTTTTTAGCTGCACCATCCTCTTCTTTTGAAAGAAGAAGCTGTTGTGCTCCTACCACAGTGTTCACTTTTGGTTCCTTCTCTGGTGTGACTATTCCTGTTCCAAAAACATAATTTTTTTAAGAACATATTTTAAACTTTAAAATATCCTGCTTTACAAAAAGACTGTGGTTCCAAAGGTCTGTATTGTCTTTGAGGGTCTTTTTTGTCTAACTTCATAGAAAACATATAGTTGAATAAAACAACTCTGGTAAGCACAAAGGTGAAAATACCATTTTATCCTTGATAGAGACACTATAAATACATTTAAAAATGACTCTTCTCTACTGTTTAGATAACCTTAGGTTGCCTTTAAAGATTAATCAATAATGTGCTTTCTTTAGCAGCTCACTATGAACTTGTGTATTATGTTTAAAAAAAATAAACAGCTTTTGCTTAAAAATCCTGTTTTCCAAAATAATTAATTTGCTGCTGTTTAATTACCCCCTCTCTTTTCTAAACTGTCTGAGCAATATGATATGATTATTGTGCTATTTTGATAACTTCTGCCTGGTTACAATCCTGAAGCTAAATATACTGAGGCTTTAAAAGAAATACTGTGGAGAATAGAAATTCAGAGCTAACTTAATATTAATTATATACAAAGATCAGTCATTTGGGATTGCCTTAGATGTTTACACTGTGAATTTTTATAGTCTGGCATTTGTGATCAAAACCAGAATATAATTGTTTTCTATAGATAGTTCTGCTACTAAGTATTAAATACTATATTTAATATTATGCCTGAACTAGCTATGTAATGTGGCCCAGCCTTGCACACATCAAAGAAATGAGTGCAATTCTAATTTCCCAGTCCATCAGAAAATTCTTTCCAGCGTCAATTTGCCAGATAATCTCTTCTGCTAGGCAGGATATTACAAGAGCATTGGGTAGGCATGTCACATACATCTCATGACAAACACAAAACCTCATTTACCAACCATTCCAATCTCATCATAGTGCGGCATCATCTGACCTTTTTTCTGCTGTTTATTATGAGTATTTCTAATTTTAACTTTCAATTTTCACCATCTTCCAGTCAATTTGCAACTAAATTATTTCCAGGGTGAGGACACTATCACTGGACACTGGGTGCAAATACATCTTGAAATGCAATGAAGCTAAACCATTGATTGCTATCAGACCCAACGTAAATATATAGTCCAGTGGTAATCTGATTGTATGCTATGCATGAAGATTTATCTTGATTTTTTTCAATCCACATAAGGTTCATATAAATGAACAAATTGCACCTCATTGCACAATAACCTAGGATTAATTTTAAAATAAGGTCATGGATGTTTTGAGAACACTGTAAACATGAACAAAGGAAGTACTTGCATTTGTCTGCAGACAAAACCGAAAACTTATTATTTTCCTACAGACTTTGCTCAATATTTGATATTAGAAGAGCAACACTAAAGAGAAGTAAAATAAGAGAGGAGTTTCCAAGGTAAATACCAAATTCTCATGGCACAATTATAAAAAATTGAAAACTGAATCATACAGGGACATTTTCGGAAGGGTATTTTTTAAAAAAACAACATAAACATATTTTATGATTTATACATATTTTATGATTTATACATAGCTGTAATTTCCCCACACACTGTTTTTCATTCCTAAATTGTTAATTATTTCTTTTTGGTGCAATTTAGACTAGTAATTTCAGCATTTTCTTGCTCAAATGAAAGTGTATTCCTGCCATATTTTCCTACTTTTAACATGTTTGCAAAGATCAGTTTCATATCTGAACAAGCTGCTTTCTGGAGCCCCTCTGGATTTTTACACTCTCAGGAACTGATGCTGGAGGGCTAATTTAGACTGCTCAGTTAGAGCTGTACCGGTGACCTGAAGGACTGGTGATGCTTAACAGCAGTATCTACATGATGCAATCACATATGACACAATTTTATTACTTACTTTGGTTTATGATAATACAGTACTCCCTGGCCTATCTGTATTTACTTGGTAATACACCTTTATTATTTAAACGTCTTAACTGTGAGAATGATGGGAAGTAAAAAAAAAGCGACATATTATATTAACAGAGAAAAGCTCATTCCCAGGTTTTAGGAAATTAGGTTCAAACTATTAACACCTCTTCATTTTCAACTGTCAAAAATATCTAACAGTTGAATATTGTTTCTTACCTTTATCATATGTGACTTCAAAAATGTCCCCTTTTAAAGATAAAAGGGCCAGAATCGCAGCTTGTGTAAATGGACACTGTTATACAGGATGCTGAATTTAAAAATAAAAATAAAAAAAATCTGCCTTCTTTTCCCCCGTCTTAGCAGACTATTCTTAGTAGGTTATTACAGAAATTAGAATACAAAATCTGCTCCAAAATCCACTTGTGAAAATTCATTTCACAGTTTTTTGGCAGTGGTATTTAACTGCTAGTGAAATTTAACTTGGAGTGCACTCTGTGCGCGCCTGGGCACACACAAGGTTAACATTATACATCATCTTCCACTACAGAATGGAATAACTTAATTACTTCAAAGGGCCTATAATAATCATGAAACACATAGTTCTTATTTCTATAAAAACAAGAGGGGGGGAGTTGGTTAAATTTTCTTTTGTGGTTAATATAATAAAACTGTAGAGTTATAAAACACTGTGCTGAGGTCAATAAATGCGTAGCAGAGCACAGCTTTTTATTATGTTTACTATGATATTTATATAAACCATCAAAATTTACAGAGGCTTTGTTGGTTTTGTTGTTGTTGTTCTGGATTCATTCAATCTCAAGCACTGTTGCTTCTGAAACAACTGAAGTTACATCTGGCCTATAGAAAAGTAACCTTATGGTGAGTTTAGCAAAAACAAGAAGGGGTTCATTCTTCTCTCTGGCATGGGGACACCACTCGTCTCTGCATGTGTTCAGGACCAAAAGCCTCAAGTCAGAGTAGACATGCCAGAAACAAAGGAGATGGTTGGCTCCATATGCAATGATCCAGCTGTTACCAGTGCCTCATCTTGCTATATTAACTTTGTGCTTCCTGTGTTGAATTCACTGCTTTAAGGAGCTTCCTATAGAGGGGCTGAATTAAGTTAGGGTCTTATAGTAAGGGTATTGAAGGAGGAGGGAGAGAGGAGAGTAAAAGTTATGGTTGTGAGCATGAAATGAGGTACTGTTTTCATAGCTGGATGTTCAGCTGGCATGCTAGTCTTACTAGGCAGCCACAGGAAAAGACTAAAACTAGCTGTTATTCATGTTTGAAATACGCACTTTTTATTCTTGAGGAACATTATTTGTTGGGTTTTTTTTGCTAATTTTTAAAAACCACTGTAATTATTTCTAGAATATAAAAATACACAGTATTATTTTAGATGAATAATGCAATTTCAATACATTTAGCTCAAAAACTGTGTTTAATTATAAATAAGTGCCATGAAATAGACTATTCAAAGATTGACTGTAAGTTATTTAACTTGTGTAAGACTGCCAATATAAAAATGACATAATTCACTGCAATTCAGATGCCATTACCTTTGTAACATTTCTGAAACCCCAAAATAAAAATAAAAATGTTTGCCTGACTAATAAGAAGGTGAAAGTTAATAAAATACATATAATAATGAAAAAAAAATCCTGGAAAAAAACATAATTGAAATACTATTTTCTTATTTATGAATCTATGTATTTGATAAGGATTGTACAATTTAAGACTTCTGACACATCAGATGATGATGATATTCAGCCTCAAAATAATTCTAAAATTATAATTACTAGTACAGCATTCTTTCTAATTAGAGTAGAATGAAATGATAATTTCCATTGCAATAATGAAGGTTAATTTCCATCCTTCCTCATGTTTACTACCTTATTAAAAAGTGCTCCCCTTAGCCATGGCAGAGACATATTACATTTTCAATGCAAATGTATTAATCTGGATAAATTCCATATTAATTCTTGGACTGCATAGAGCTGTAATTTGGATTATAATTAATCTAAAGTGGCACTAGATTTAAATGACAATATAAATGAGGCATTAGTAGGTTTTTCTATTCTGAATGAATATTCAACAAATATAACTTGCATATTGCCAAGTCTCATTTTGAAAGCTCTACTCCTTGAGGTAAGGTAAGCAATACAGCACAACAGTTTACACAAACATACAGTTGCTAAATACATGTTAATCCTTTCTCGTCTAATAGATTCTACGTTAAAGAGGGGTCACACCACTTTCCTGTCTAACTTGTTAGTATTGTGATTAATTTATTGGTTTTCCTGAGAAGTCTTTGGCAAGACTTGCAACACTCAATTCATGAGAAAGGCCAGATTAACATTCAATTATACATAAGCAGTTATGCAGTCATTAGAAATACTTGTCAGCTGAGTGAAAATTGAGATGATGGTCTGAATGTTACAAATGCAGAATTAAATTACATTAGGAAAATAAAAGTTTCTAAAAGATTTAGTATTTTACAGTACAAATTATTTTCTGCAAAACACGAAGGTAATCATGTGTTTCAGTCCTTGTTTTTACATGAATCTTACTGCAAAGTTATTTGTGTAATTGCTGGCATGGGAATGAAGAAGAATTACGCTGGGCTTTTTGTAGTGCACCCAGTAGGCATCTGGATATAGGTTTGTCCTAATTAAACTTGGCCCTTATGAGCAGCTAATCCTGATGGAATTTTGAGAATTCCCCTTCAGTATTTTTTTTCTAGATTCCATCTTTTTTTTTTTTTTTTTTTTTTTTTGCTGGAGTTTTAACACAATACTCTTTCTTGAACAACTATAAATGGATTTGATTAAGAAAAAAATCCCTGAAGCAGTTCACAATGTTCCCTACACCAGAGCGTACGGTGATAAACACAGGTTGCAGGAGGCTGTCACTCATCTCCTGGTGACTATCCAGGACAGTCCCTGATGAGACTGCAAGGGAGGACCTGTGCTGGCTTAGGAACATGGCTTTACTACACTGGACATTTTCTTCCCTGTTAGAGAGACAGCCAACATTGATAGATATTTTAAACAACACCACAGTTTCTTGCTCAACATCACCCTTGTCATCATCGGCATTTCTTCCGTCTCCTGATGTCAAAAATCAAAACAACTGAAGAGGAGATGAGGTTCTAAACTGTGATGGGTACTGACCTTAGCACATCAACAACTAAACTTAAAGGGATTTTTAATCTTTAAGTCAGCCTTCTGAATTCATTCAGTAAAGAAAGGGCCATCTAGAACTTTTAAAGAAAAAATAAATTAAGAAATGTTTACTATGTAAAAAGTAAATCACAGCATGAGAGAATATGGATGTAAAGAAACTCATAGGTAAAATAATATTTTCTCTACTACTATATGTCTTTACAGAGAATACAACCTTCTTTGTATGCTGCTGTCATTGGCATACAAGGAAAGATATATGACTGCTTGAAACTAATAGGCTTCAACCTGTTTCAGCACTTCTTCTGCTTCAGTGAATCCAACATAATGTAACTAGGTATAGCGTGCAGCAAAAGTAGCCAATGTAATATTCATTGTGACCATAGATTTCCATCTCATACATAAAAAGCATGGATGAAGTCACATATTTGCCAAATCAAACACAGAAAAAGCCTTGGGTATCTACACCAGATGCTGGCCCTGGGTTTGTTTGTGCACAAGTAAATGTCATGACATAGGGGTTTTGTTTTCAAAGACAGTAGCTTTCATTACTGGGCTTTGTCTATTCCAGGAGATCAAAATTACCCAACCCATAATCCGTTTTCAATGATATTTCCTCTTTCTTAGGTTGAATCATCTATAAACTTTTTCACTGGATTTTGTGCATTTTTTTCAAAATGCCTCAAATAAATGCCCAGGAAGAAGCCAGATTCTTGGCAGTAACTGATCAGAGAGGAAGAGCAAAAAATAATAATAACAAAACCCCTCACATTCTTTGGGTTAAAAGTGGGGCAAAACCTGATTGAAGAAAAAATTCAAGTGGTACCTAATCTTATGCTTATGAAAAATTAATATGCCATCAGAGGAATCACAAGTACAGCTAAGATTAATGAAAGGCGCTTAAAAAATTACAAGCACACAAACTGATTTGATTAAAAAATAATCTCACTGGTCGTCCTGTAATATTCTTCAACTTATCCGCATCTATCCTGTCAGATGGTTATGATTAAAAATAGGTCAATGGGAGGCTACTGATAGAAATCACATGCAAAATTCACATGCAATGAATAGTAGTGGGAATGTCCAGACAGTTTAAAATGAAAGACCATTTCATAAGTTAAAAAAAGGGAAGACAAAATTCTAGCTTCTTACCCGAGTCCTTACTAGATTTTTTGCCTTCATTATTGTCTCTCTCACTTGAGTCTTTATCATCAGCCACAGCCACTGATGTACTTTTAGCAGACCCTTCTGTATCTTCACCTTGTTCTTCTGTAGATAAGCACAGAAAAGATCTTAGCAAAGAAACTCAGTGATCATTTAAGGGCAGTTAAAAAAATATGTCCTGTAATAAGAATGACACTAAAGAAGGTGAAAAACAGGGGATAAGAGAAGTGGGTAGAAGGAAAGAGAACAGTGCTTTAAAGAGTTTGGACATTAATTACAAATAATTTGCAATATTTCAAAACCTATCCAGAAATCTGACCATGTCTTTATCAGAGTACCCGCTTTGCAGCAGTGTGACAGATTTAAAGCCTGTCATTTCATATTCTTTGGCTAGAAATGATTTGTGTTAAAATACACACACACACACGTGCACACCCCCCCCCCCCGACATGGGCCACGACAAAAGCCAGCACATGTAAAAATGCATCTTGAAGCCAAAAAAAAAAAAAAAAAGAAAAAAAATGGAAGGGAAGGCAGAATTCAAATATAAATCCTATTAGTGTAGCAGTATCCTGCTAATTGCAATAAGTAAGTATTAGGTATTAGGTACTGTATTAAATATAAACCTCTGGCTTTGCGAGAGAAGTCTCAAATTTTGTCTCCAGGGGGAGCCACTCAGGATAAACGATGCAACTTGGTCTATGGCTACTGAGGAAGCAGCATTACCCACACCTCACTTACGTGTTCACACCAGCTAGATTACATGGAAATCTTCACAGTAACTCAAGCCCATTTAATTATTCGGTAAACCTTAGCTATGCTGCGACTGGTGGATTAATCTGTTTATGCAGTTAGCTTCTATGCTGGGACTGCGTATCACTAATCCGTGAAAGGCCCACTGTTCCTTTTCATCCTGTGATCATTTGTCTCTCACTGTGCTGATGTCACATTTTAATGAATTTTTAGCAATCTGAGTAATGCCAGATAACCAGACTTGCAACTCCCTACAGCAGAGCAGAGCATGTTGTTTTCATTGCAGCACACACACGCACACACACACACAAAAATCATATTTCCCAGTTCAGGTAGGAATTATATAAATTAGGAGGTAAAGGTAAAATGGGATTCGAAGCACCAGGCCGCTCAATTTCATAAAATCTTTAATGACCACATAAATTAACCCTGGAAAGGCAAAAGGTCACAGACACATATTTGCATACACTCTTCTATTCACTTTTGATAAGCAGAGCTTTTATGCAGGGAACATGATACAATTAACCCTTCAGAAACCATACAAAATGCAGCTACCGACATTTTAAGTGTCAAGCATTAACTGAAAATTACACACTGCATAAAATTTTCATTGTAAATGCTGTAGTGATTGAAAGGGGAAATAGTGGCCCTCTTCGCACCCCATGTTTTATTAATAACATTCTGACAGACGAATGAAATATCCTCTGTCATATGTAGCAGCTGAGCACAAAAAAATTGCTGCTTACTGCCTGACTTGCCAGCCATGCACTGAAACTGTATGCCTAGGCAAACAGCCCTCAGATCGATGAGGCAAACCTATCCGACTCTCAACTCTCTACAAAATCTTTTGTAAATCTGAAGAGAAAAACACAGCTGCAATTTTGAAAACTAAATCAGAAAAAAATATCTCTACCACAGATCAATGTGTTTTGCATTGACATCAGAATACAATAGGTTAGGACAAATCATGCGTGTCCACTTTTTGGAACAATGCAGAGAGAAAGACGGTCCCCTTATTTAAAAATATTTACATATAAAAAAAAATTTTCCATCAGACTGGAAACTCCCCTCTTGCTGTTTCAGCATTCTCCTCTTGTAGTCCCCCACCCCCTTCCACGATGATAGCTAATCAAACATGGTAGGCATCCCTGTCACAGCTGGAAGCAGGGCTGTGTTTGTCAGGGTGGCAGGGGAGAGCAGTTCAGGATGCTGCGAGCCTGTGATCATGCCCAGCTCGGGCTGTGTTAATGCCGAGCGCGCACACATGAGACTCGTATCCAGTGTCAGGCTCCATAGCCTCATGGAGCCAATGGCAATTCCTTTTTCGACTCATCCTTGGAAACGGATGCATTGCTTCTTTTACTAGATTTACTGGCCCAATCCCCCTGGGCTGGAAAATGAAGTGTCAAAGTGCTACTGAGTGTCCTTATCTTGAGGGGACATAAAATTGTAAGGGCTATCGTGGCACACATTAATAAAACATTGTGTGTGTGTCAGGCAAAGAGAAAGAAAATTATGAAGGTACTAAAAGAAAAGCTACAGTATCATCTGGGTCTCATCAGACAATTTTTGCAGGGTGCTCTCCTGTTTTCCTGGTATGTGTTTTAAGTGTGAGAGAAATTCCCAGACATGTTCTCCTATACATCATCCTGGTGTCTGACCTCGGCCTGACCCTGGCAACAGTTTGAGAAATCTGAATGTGAACAAAGACCCTGTGTCAGCAGCAGGGAGAGATTGCGGGATAGACTTTCCCCATCAACTTAATCGCAAACAGCAGTTCTGAGGCCATAACTTTACAGGGCTCCACCAAGCCACAAACACATAACCTTTAGAGGTGAAACTGCCCCCCGCTCCCCACCCCCACTTCTGTGATTTTTCTCAGTCTTGTGGTGCTCCCTTTGATGTAGCAAGGCAATTAGCTCTAATGTTCAAGTACTGCAGACTTGGTTTATGGTTTAGAAGGTGAGAGCTGTTTATTACAGGTAGGCTCCTGGGGGCCATAAAGGCTTTGCAAATTTTTAATCATGCAAAAAACTAATCAAAATGTAACTTATACACACCATAAAAATTAATATCATTATTATGCACAGTATAAATTGCCTGCCATAGCTTTCAATGGCACTCACTTCTAGAAAATACATTTGGCATTCATTTCAGAAATATGTATGGCATTCACTTCAGAAATAAATTTCATAGACAGAAATGATAATACAAATTCATACAAGTTCTCCTATTTTCTTTCAAAATTACCAAAAGGCTGTCTAAGATTCACATTACTGCGACTTTTATCAAAGGGACAAGATGGAAACACAATAGCTTTAACTTAAAAGCAGTTAGCAAATTAAAAAAAAAATCCTTAAGACTATTCATGAGAACAGATATTGAGGATCTGCTATCAAAGACACTACA
Source organism: Tapera naevia (assembly GCA_033556795.1). NCBI lineage: Eukaryota > Metazoa > Chordata > Aves > Cuculiformes > Neomorphidae > Tapera > Tapera naevia. The sequence continues at coordinate 14,060,990 of JAUMJJ010000038.1, forward strand.
TACCTATGGTAAGTTGCTACAAACATCTCTTTTTAGCAACATTTTTGTTCTGACTTCATATGCCAACCATCATACTGTTCAGTTATAAATAATGTGGTGACCTTTGCTCAAAGACACAAAATTTTGAATTATTATGTATTAAAAAACCACAGTATGATGGTGCTACAGATTCCAGTCCTAATGTTCTGTTTTAAATTTACAACAGCCCTGACTATATACATTTACAAATGTCAGCTTTGAAAATGAATGGAACACCGGATTCAAATGTACTTTAATGGCTTTAATAACAGTTACTATTGCAATATGATATTTTATTCACACCTGGTTTTATTTTGTCCAAATGTTGAAAATTTCTTTTGATGTTGGATCTCTTAAATTTAGTCATTACCAATCTTTTTCCTCACAACTGACTTAGAATTAAGCAGAAAAATGAGGTTAGCAGTCTACACTAAAACTGTAAAATAAGGGAAAATGGAAAAGTTAATCTTCAGAAGTAATATTAATCAATTGATATTGTATATTATATATTCTACATTATATATTTTAATTTGTTGATCTACACTCTCAGATCTCAATTCTATACCGATTTTACGAAAGAAGACCCTTATTACCTTCCTGTGCCTGATTAGGACAAGATATGTGATTTCAACCACAGTATCCAGGCTTAGGCCAAAGCTGAATAGCAGATACCAGTAGCAAAATTAGATGAATATTCATACATAGATTAGAAAAGCCTGACTTACTGAGATGCAAAAAAGGAACAAATGTATCCACCTCAGTCAAGGGAAGGTACAGAGAAACAAATAATATTTTTTGAAATAAAGCACCAATTAGTTAAAACACGACAAGTTGAAACAATCTTCTCTCCTTCAATTTAAATGCACTGTGATAATCACACAGGCATATCAACCACCATTCCCTCCATTCAACTGATGAGCAGAACCAGGAGTCTCTCATGAAGTCTATTTAAGAAACATGTTATTTTCCCGGGCTGATTTTGGTTGGGTTTTTTTAATTATTATTTATTTTACATCAATCAGCAGCAAGCAGAATCATCATAGAATTATCTGGGCTGGAAGAGACCTCCAAGATCATCAAGACCAACCCTTAATCCAACCATACCATGATTACTAGATCATAGTAGTTCCTGTTTTGGGCCTGGATTTTGTTGTTTTTATTGTTATCTCTTTTGACCTCTTCAAATCGTAAGTAATTTCCTAAGTAAGGTTGATCTAGTAGCTGTGGGTGAGTAATTGTGGTTATGAGAGAGAAAAAGTGTTTGTGGCTGAGGGCCAGATAGATGGGGAAAGAATAAATCAATTGACCATAGTCATAAGTAAATAAATATGAAATGAGAGTGATATCTTAAAAAAAATTAGTGTTTATTATTAAATATGTTCAATAAGTAGCTGAATCAAAGGTACCCATAAGTGTTCAGTACAGGTGTATCCCAGATTCAACTGGCAGAGTGAATGGCTTATTGACAGATGACAGATAATGTAAGGAAAGGAGGAACAGCTAACAAAAGATAATATTAGAAAAACCCACAGAATCTGCAAGATAAGAAAAAAATAACTAAAAGCAGAGTTGTGGATTTACTTTCAGATTATCCTAGTTCACTACTTAGTTGATAAATTCTCCCTGACTTCTGGATTGCCATTTATTCACCTAAATATTCCAGAAGGATTTGTTTTATTTTTCGGCTGGTCTTGCAAAGCATGAGTGAGGAGCAGGATGTCTCACTCATTCAGGATCTTGACTGCATCCTCTCATGGTCATACTTCATCTTCAAATAGGATTTCTCATTTCTCATTTAGGGACTCAAGGGGAATAACGGCACCAACCCCTTAATAAGTGTTTCTAATAACCGTGTTATATTTAAAACCATAGCTGTTAGAAGGCTAAACTTCCTGCAAGCAAGCCTATAATTAAGTGATGACCGTCATATTGACCAGAAAGTGCTAACTGGCAGTTAGTATCAAATTGTACCATTTTGTTTTGTAGCGCATCATTTGAATTTTTATAGCAGGCTAATGCTTATTTTCTTCTGGTTGAAATGCATTACTGTGTCAGAGGAGGCTGACTGAAAAGCTGGCGGAACAGAGCATGCTGTGGTGGCTCCTTCCCAAGGAGCCTTACAAATCACATCCTCTCTATTCATCCACTCCACCCACCATCCAGTATTCCCCACTTGCCACGCTCAGCCTCACCGCTCTGGCTGCTGGAGAGAGGCAGATCTCACCTACCCTACTATGTTCTGCTTCTTATCTTCTGAAGGTAGAAAAGACTCATTATCTGCCCATTACTTATTATTTCCTAATGTAGTTTCTTCTAATTTTTTTTTTTTTTTTTTCTAAACAGACTGTGTTTCCAGCTGCTGGAGAAAGAAAAGGAATGTTGTCTCCAGAAGTTTAGAGGGGTGGGGTGTCCTTTCCAATCCGGCTGCTGAGCAAGCTTTCCCTTTCTCTCATTGCTGGCTGGAATTGACTTTCTAATCTTCCTCCCATAGTCTCAGTGTAAATCAGGAAAAGAGGCGTGTTTTACTCTGATAATAGCATAAAACGTAGCTTATGCTGAGACATACTAATTTATCAGAAAATTGGAAAATCTATGTTTTGTATTTTTTTTGTTTTGCTTCTACATTAATATTTTATCAAATATTTTGCAAGACACAAAAGAAGCACATGCTGACAAAACCATTAACAGAGAATGTCAGCTATTCAGAAAGAAACGCAGCAATGCCTTCCAGATGTGATTGGTTCTGAACAGTTAATCATTTATTATGCAAAAAGGGATACTTTTCTTACTTGGCCATCTCTAGAAAAGCATTGAGGCATGACTCTATATTGAGAACATTCTAACATTTCCAACTGATCGGTACTTTTCCTTTGGCTGCCATTACGGTTCATAGAAACTGCTGTTTCCCTCATCAACATAAGGCATGAAGAGCACTAGCATTGTCTGACTTGAAGATATTTCCATCAAGGTTATTTAGGAAAGAAAAATTAAACCTTATTGTTAATTCTTATTCAACATGCTGGATACACCCTGCCTAATTTCAGGTACTGCTCTAAGCTTCTTCCCAGTAGAGGGAGAGACAGTGTCTTTAGGGCACAACTTTATGCAGGCTGGCTTTTCTAATTCCTCCTAGACTACAGAGGGATTTTAGAGTGAAGTTTAGTGTTTGGAGTGGAGACCTTTCATCTGTGCACTGCAGCTAAATGCTGGAAATTAGGTGAGTGAACCTAAGCCTAAGAGCCTGACCCAAAGCTCAGAAAGTCAATGAAAGTCTCCACATGACCTTCACCAGTTTACTGGGTGCTCATTTCTAGCCTGAGCAAAAAAAAAAAAAAAAGAAAAATACTGGATCTTCACAGTATCATTCACCCTTTTTTCATACCTCTTGTTCAGCCTTTTTTTACTTTTCCGTGTTACTGTTCAATCTGTGTGTTCAGCATCCCTTCATATACAAATGCTTTTACCGTCCCTGATTTCCTGCATTTTTTCCTACCTTCTATTTATGCTGAATTTCCAATACATCATGTAAGTGGTGACATTGGCTCTTCCATTCACAGTTTTCAGAATAAGCCTTCAGAGTGTATTTACAAAGAAATCCACAATGTTAATTAACAGCTAATTTAAAATGTCATTTAAATGACGTATTTTATTACTGACTCACTTTTGGGGTCTCTCTCTGAAATATACTTTAAAATCCTCCTTATTTACCTTCCAGACTTTCTTTCTGAATTAACTTTCTGGCTCACAGTATGTCTCTGAAATTATCTGTAAAGATTTCTGTTAGTGTATGTATTTATTCTTTGTCTTTTGAGAATATTAGAGCAAAGAATGGGGTTTTTTTGCCATCTCCTGATAATTTCAGCTTCACTCTGGTGGTCTAACAGACCTAATGACTCTTCTGTAGGATTTCTACTTCCGAGACAATTTATCAGTTCCTGTTTAGCTTTTCTAGGTCCCTTTATGGTTTTGCTCCTGTTAGCCAACCTCTATGTTCAGTTTTATCAACATCACCTTGGCTCTGTTTCCACATTTAAAGATACGTTTTTTATGACCTGAATAACTTCTTGTACCATGCCTTGTCATGCAGCTAACCGCAGCCCTCCTGTTTAAATATTCCCCTTTCTTGATTTTGTGTCACAGGCAGAAGCAGGTGACCTATTTACACTGAAAAGAAAAAAAAATCCTTAATATAAACAATATTTGTCTCTTCTGAATTAAAAAAAAAAAAAACTTTTACTGAATTATTTGGTTTGGGTTTGTTTGTTTGCTTGCTTGCCTGTTGGTTTTCAACAATTACCTGGCAAATATTCTATGGCATACAGGATAGATTTTTTTACAAACTAATTTGCAATGAATATCTCTAAGAGTTCAAAAGTTTGGCTTCTTTAACAAATGCATACATGAAATGGCCTTTGTTGTTTTTGGAAAGACAATATAGCTGCCTTTATCTTCCCATCCAAGCCGGATCACAACAGTTGAGTGTTGTGTAAGAATCTTCACCAAGACTTCTACTGCAAATTCCTCCCAAAATCTCTCATAAAAACTGGGATTCCTGGCTCAGCTAAAGCTGTACTATACAAAATATAGTATACTGACACATGGTCAATCTCTTTTATCGAGACAAGAGGAAAAGACAAAAGTCTGTTCATCAAAACTAGCAAAAGTAGTAGAAACCAGCAGTATGTTCTTGCCTCCCTGCTGTCTTCCATCCTCCTCTGTCAGTTTCTTGCCTTGCCTCTTTCAGTCCTAACCTGTAATATTTGGATAAAAAACTTTTATGTCATTAATCAAGTGTTATGTAGTTTTGTGGAATGTTCCTGACTCATATTATAGTATTTTACTGTGCTTGGGATCCACAGGTATAACATGACAATATATTCTATGGTCTCCTTTCAATTTCAGTGCTCTGCATCAATTCCTAAACCTAGTCTTTTCTCCCTGCATTGTTTGAGGTCAGGAATTAACTGTCCTATTAATTACTCTGAGACTTGAAACTTAAGTCTACTGACAAGTTTGTTGGAGACACTTGTATGGCATGCTCTGAAGATGAGCAACATAAATTGATTACTAGCACAATAATGGCTGATTCATAAATACTGAAATCAAGCAAATCGCATACACAGATTTTCTGAATTAAAAAATGCAAGTTTTAATATATGAGTTCTCCCAGTGCCGAGTCAAGCATTTCAGGTCACCTAGAATTACTGTAAAGCTTCTTGTATCATGGCAACATGGTATGAGTGGCTTTATTTATATTCAGTTTTCTTTTTACTAAATCAATGCAACACACTATATGTTTTCCTCCATTTTTCATTTCTTCTTTCCTTCATTTAAATTTTTTAATTCACACTTATCAGTATACTGCACAACTTTTACCTTTGCTACATATTTGCCTAATTTGAACACTCTTTCTCCCATACATAGTTTAAATAACACTCATATTAATTTTCATTGTTAGAAATATAATTCTCTCTCTGCAGAAGAAGAGGACATCCTTTGCCTACTGACAATTCACAAGTGCTTAATGAATGGAAATCTACAAAGTAAATTTAGCTAAGACCCTGGAATGCCTTGTGAGGTGGCTCTGTTGGTTGCACTGAAAATATTTCACCGAAAGATTCGGAACAAGACCTGAACTTCAAATTGTTTTTTAATGACTTTATATAAGTTGATAGGGCCACCCGTTTGTAAGCTTAATGTAGGCTTCCCGCCACACATACACCTTTTTCTTTGCTTATAACTTCAGTAAACTTTAAGTGCTTGGGCTGAAATCAGCTGTGCTGAATCTCTGCTGCAGGTTGGATATCATGTGCATTTTTTTTTTAATTTCAGTCAAAATTATTCAGCTGCTTCTAGAAAAGGATTAAGAGAAATACATTTTTTTTATATGTACATATATATTTGGGTAATAGTTACTGTTCAAGTGATTGTAAACTAGAATCCAAAATTTGGCAGACAGGTTGATGACTGTTATGTGCCATGTTGGATTACATTGCCCAAATTCAGCCAAGCAATATAGCTTTGAAAAATTCTACTTACCCATGCCCAGAAAAGCCACTTGTACTGAAGAGCTGAAAGTCTCCTAGGAATCCATAATCACTGAACACACACTTCCCACTGTGCTGAGAGCATGAAAGTGCATATTCAGTCACAACCCACAGAGCCTCCACAAACCTCCTCACTCAGTTCCTACATGTAGTAAACAGTGTGCATGCCATTTTCATAGAGGAATGGCAGCTTAACTAGATCTTCTAAAATACAACTTCTTCTGGTATCTCCCCTGTATAACCAGACTGCAACCATACCACTCTTACTATGGTGAAACTGAACTTTCTCGTATTATTATTACTATTGTTACTGCTGTTTATGATGATGATGATGTCTGTCATTGTGCAATCCACTCAGAATTGATCACTATCAAAGAGAAGCATCATGTTCCCCCTGTGCTAGTAGGCTGGCAGGAGCAAAAGAAGTACAGAAGGGAGATTTTAGGAGTTAGGGAAAGAACAGGGGAAATGTAAGCAGAACATAGTGTGAGGAAAAGAACAGGAAAGACCAGAAGATAGGGGAGGGAGGAGGAACTGATACTATGATCAAATCAATTATTATCAAATGAAAAATAGGTATAAGGCAGGAGATTAGGACTAGAATCAGCAGTGTACCAGATTCTAGCACAAACTAGACTTCAGGAGATAGAGCTGGCTGGGGCCAAAATACTAACCACTGCAAACTACTAAGCAAAAGAGGCAAAAATATTGAGATAGGCTGAGATGCTTGTGCAGGAGTATTAAAGCTGGAAGGCAGCAGGGATGGAAGCATGCATGGATCAATAGGGAAGGGAGCTGGGATCTAACTAGAAATATAGAAGGCACATCTGAAGAATGAGCTGTAGAAGTGGATAAGAAAAAGAGAGATCATCGGTGGGGTGAAAAAAGTCACACATAAAAAGAGTGGGAGGATAGATGCAGAGAGAAAATGACAGGTGAAGATAGTGATTACTAGGCAAAGAGACTGGAAATTAATGTGAGTAAAACATGGTATTCTCTACTGCCCAAAATGAAATCCCTCATTTTTTTTTGTCTTTTAATTTTTCTTCTGGCTTACTGCACTACCGTTCATGTGGTCATCCACAGAGAGGACAAAAACCTTCTACTACTCTCAGCTGGCTCATTAGATTCAGTAAAAGGGGTTTGTGTAGCAAATCCAAACCCACTGATGTTTCATATGACTCCCAGTGCAGTACTACATGGTAATTTTTTTTGAGTTTAAGTCTTCAAAAAATAACTGTAGGATTAAACATAAAAAAAAAAATCCAAACCACAAACCATATTTTTATAACCATGAATAATATAACAGAAATAAAATACTTTGATATCTTAAAAAATAATCAAGACACTTTTCTTTGCGACACAATCTTTAATTTCCTGATCAAGCTCTACCTTATTGGCAGAGAAATATTGATACTTATTTAGTGAAAAGCTATTCAGGATTTTGTTTCCTTCTTACATAGAGCCAAATGTTTTTTTACTATATCTCTTCAACCCATTCTGAAAGTCAAATTATTCATTTCATTGTTGACTTTTTTTCTGCTGCACAAACATTAATGAATTTATCTTCATTGTGTCCTAAAAGATAAGTAGGCACTTCTGCAATTTCAGAAAGAGGAGGTATACAGAAATTGAGGTTAAAAAAACCTACTCACTTGAAGAACTCAGTTTGATACAGATGGGACCCAATTTTTTCCAAGTACATAGCAGTATATAGCAACTTACATGCTCAAAGCACAGCACTGATTGCTTTCATTTGCAGCTCTGTGTGTTCAGCACTTATTTAACACCATAGTACAGCCTCAAATCAAGCAGTCAGAAAATGAAGGCCACATAGTCAGTGAACTCCTATGAAAAGTCTGGGTCAGGTGACCTGCTTAGGATAAAAAAATAGGATCTCTCCAGCAAGTACAGATGTGGAAGCAAGTTCTTCGGTTGTCTTAAACAGACCCCATTATTTCTCTTCCTGGCATCACCAGCTTCCTCCTTTATACAGTTTCTGAATTTCTCAGCACACTGTGTGGCTCTAAAGACGGTTTCTGCCATCTCTGCAAATCTCTACACTGATCTATAATCCCATGCAGCTCTATAATCAAAAAGCAGTATATATTTACAGATGTTGCCATCTGTATATTGTCCATAATGTATAAAGTCATTAAATGCATAAGGGTAGACTGTAAGGCAATGCCCAAGATTTTTCCTCCACAGATCAGGCAGAAGCTCATAGCTGTGGTGTAAATTAAACCTCATATAGAACTGTAATATTTTACTGATTAACTTTACCATATTAGATCCAAGTTTAGCTAATTTAAGAATAAGATTTAAGAATAGGACTTATGAATTCAGGAATAGTACAGCAACTGTAGTTAGCCAGTATCACAGCGACTGTAGAGTGTTTTCTTTTTATTCTACATACAGGGAGATATCTGTGCTAATACTGATGAAAACGAATAATTTTATTATTTGCCAACAATAGTTTCAGAAACACACTAGTCAATACATACATTTTGTAATTACAAAACATACTGTGTCTTCCCTTATGTTGACAAGTAAAGATGAGACACAATTATAGTTGCGCAGGTGTGCTGTACTTGTGAAAATTAGTGTTTTCTTTTTGAAACAAGATGTCTTCATCACCTCAGCATAAATTAGCTCCACAGTTATCAATATGGCGAAGAGCAGGGAAAAAGAAAAAAATACTTTGTGAAGTATTGGCATGGATTGTATTTGCTAGAGTAAGGGTATTCACAGAAGTTCAAATATTCATAGGTCAAACTACAGAAAAATGGGCTTAAGTGAACACACAACATTTGATTTCCACAAGTGCTCACTGTTATCTGGATTGAAAGTTCAGCAGTTTCAAGAATCTGTATACTCTCAGAGAAATTAGCAAAACCTCAGGGACAGAGGATTTTTACCAACGCAAAATAGATGGCCAACACCTGGGCTCTAAGCAGATTTTACAGTCCTCATGAAACATATATCCTACAAACACACTAACCTACAAATACGTTGAGAAAGTTCCGCTCATTTCAAACCATGTGTGCTGGGCTTTGAGGTCTGGAGATTATAATAGCCACTTGTTTATAGTAGTATTTCACTTGAAAAGTGGAACGTGATGTGAAGTAAGCAGCAAATAACTTCCAAAATCAGAAGAAAAACCCTATGAAGTGGCTTATTATAAAAGCAAGATTAATTTTGGCACCTTCATGAACAAAAAAATGCTGCTTACTGTATAACTAATTCATGTGTCTTTAAAGACCTCTATTTTTAGTGTCACACGGCATCTAAACATACGATGTTCAGCTCTTTTCAAGATATGGGTAAAAGAGTTTGATTTATATTTTTTTGAAGCACACTCAGCAAGTTTGCCAACGCCAAGCTGTGTGATGCGGTCAACACGCTGGAGGGAAGGGATACCATCCAGAGGGACCTTGACAGGTTTGAGAAGTGGGCGTGTGAGAACCTCATGGTCCTGCACATGAGCGGGGACAATCCCTGGTATCAATACAGGCTGAGGGATGAAGGGATTGAGAGCAGCCACGTCTAGAAGGACTTAGGGGTACTGGTGGATGAAAAGCCGGATGTGAGCTGGCAGCCAGGAAAGCCAACTGTGTCCTAGGCTGCATAAAAAGAAGAAGCGTGACCAGCAGGCTGGAAGGAGGTGATTCTCCCCCTCCACTCTGGTGAGACCCTCCCTGAAGTACTGCGTCCAGCTCTAGATCCCTCACCACAGGAAAGATATGGACCTGTTGGAGTAAGTCCAGAAGAGGTCCACAAAGATGATCAGAGGGCTGAAGCACCTCTCCTGTGAAGGGATGCTACGAGAGTTTGAGTTGCTCAGCCTACAGAAAAGAAGGCTCTGGAGAGACCTTAGAGTAGCCTTCTGGTACCCAAAGGAGACGTACAAGAAACATGGAAAAGGTTACCCAGAAAGTTAGTAGATGTCCCATTCCTGGAAACATTCAAGGTCAGGTTGGATGGGGCTTTGAGCAACCTGGTCTAGAGGAAGGTGTCCCTGCCCATGGCAGGGGGGTTGGAAGGTATCTTCCAACCTAAAACATTCTATGATTCTATAGGAAAAAAAATCTTCCATGAATCTTTTTTTAAAACAATACATCATGTGAAAATGAACTGAGTGTTTTCTAGCAATGTTCCCAGTTAGCTACCTTTATGCTAGTCATCTGTCCTGTCAGTCAGATTTGCTGATCTGGGGACGTTACTGAGGAGCACACATGAGACAGAAGATAAGCATTTCAGATAACTATGACGATGCAAGGTAGTAGGTTCACTTTTGAAGTAATTCACTCACTTTCACTTTTAAATAGCTACCTATGTAATGAAGAAATGGCAATAACTTGTAGTGAGCACAGAAGGCCTGGTAGAACAATATTTAGTATCGTGTGTTGTACAGCAATGGGCTACAGCCAGTGGTGTGGGCAGCAGATGGGCTCTGGTTGAGCCACAACCCAGGTAATCTATTCATAGATAATTCAAATTTGACTGCTTTATAAGTCTCAGGAATTTTAATACAGTCTCATGACTGTTGAGTTATGGAGTTTAAAACATTATAAACTGTCAAAAAATACAAGCCACTATCCAAAAGCTTTCCTCCAATTAAATTCCCTTGGCTGTAACTTAGAAAAAACGTAACCCTTGTAAAAACCTTTCTACTGAATGTCTCCACCTATGTTTTTTCCTCCAGCTACGAGCATATGAAAAAAGTAGTTGAGAAATGAAGAAGTTAGGATATTTTATAATTGGGTTAATGACAATAATAAAAAGAAACCCTTGAAAAATTGAGGACAAAAAATCTTTTATTGGAAAGATGTTTTCTTCCTCAGATGAATTATAGATCAACTCTGTGGAAAACACTGTTTGATAATTATTCTAAGGCTCCGATGATTAAGAAAACAGTACACAGTCTGTTCCATTTTAAAGTGTCCCCACCCTTGCTTAAGTAGAAATGCAGTTACAATAATTTTATGGGACATAAAATGAAAACAGTTGGCCTACCAAGTAACAGTGAAGCAACGAACACAATTTTATAGATGTACAGTATCATTTAGAACCCTGCTGTTTCACTCAAATTGTGTTGAATCTTTTTTATTGTTTCTTCATCTAACCTAATTTGCCTAACACCCTTATTTAATATTCCTCCTACTGTTCGTTTATTTCTCACTGAAAAAGCGTAATGGCAACAGAAACAGTAACATACTATAAATAAAGGATAGAAATGGTGGGATATCTTCTTAGAAGTGTGAACATTCTTCTATCTATCTCTTTCGGTTCCAGTGTTTCAAGACTTTTCTTTGTTAGAGGAGAATTTAATAAGACAAATAATCAGTCATGAAGAATGAAGTAGAACCCTGCTAGTGACTGCTGAGCCCAAATGATGTATTGTACAAGAAGACAATACAGTAATTCTTTGTAATAGAAGACACCAAAATAACAAGAAGCACACAACACAAGTTCTAAACTATTATAATGAACTCTGGGACTAAAGACCACGTCTTAGGTTTTGAGAAGGTTGTTTTTCAATTGCTTCAGCTTCACACAGATACCTAAAAGACAGTTAAAATGGCTGAGAAGAAAACCTCAAGATGAAAAGGATGAGTGGCATAGAGCCAGTGTAGCTGGTTCATTCAAAGTGGACATTAGCCTAAATTCCTGTGTGTAGAATAAGATATTTCAAACTGCCTTAAGCTGACCTAAATCACATCGGTTTAAAAAATCTTGGGAATGTCTGAAATTTACCTCAGTTAATTCCCCTATTTTCAAATGCAGAGTCACACTGGGACATCGGTGCAATTCTAGAGACAAGTACATTTGTTAACACTCATGGTATAAGAATATTAAAAAGTTAAAAGTTCTTCAAGATCTGGATAGAGAATAAAGACTGATTTATTATCTACATTTTGAAAATGAGAAAGCCCATTGAACTTTCTTCCTGATTGGAGCTATTAAATCTATCACAGAGGAAGCAAAGTGAAGTTTATAAGAATCTTGCCCTCTGAGAATTTCAATGGGTAAAAACTGTGGAAATTTCATTTTATTGCCACCGTTCCGCCTACCACAAGGGAACACTTGTAATATTGATTAAATTGGACACGGACAGAAGAAAAATATGTAGCATTTATCAAAGCCTACAAGTGCAAGAAAACAAAACCAGAAATTCCATCTGTTATTGTAGAGTCTAGAAAAATATAATGGGATGGACCTTAAATGTAGCAGGAAAATGGTACTGCTTGTGTTTGTGTTGGTTTTGGAGAAATGTCATAGCTAATTCTCAGTTTCCAGAAACATCAACTTAAACCCTGAACCAGCTCATCCTTTGAGAAGCCACGGGTACAGCTAGAATCTTGGCCCCTGTTAACTGACCTGGGCCAGACATCATTAATTCTATTATTCCACCCATATTTATGGTTTTATGCTTCAATATTTAGACCTCAAGATGTTTCACATGTATTATTCTCCCAAACTGAAAATGATTGCAAGCAAAGTGGCTTTCATTCCTTTCTAGCAAGCTGGCCTTAAACAGATTCTTTGGTACCTATGAGCAATATGGCTTCTTTTGCCCTCTGGGTACCTTAGTCAGATATCTTGCTGCAGGATTTGGCGAACAGTATTAATGTTACCAGAAGACGCCATCTTACAAAGTACAAATTTAGGCACTAAATGATTCTGGTTTTTTTGTAGTTATCTATTTGTTTTAACAAAGCTGTGACCAATTCTCTGTGGAAAGGCTTTTCCTTTGTCCTTTTTGAGTAAACTCTTAATATTTATTTGTTTTCCCTGTTTTTAAATGGAATTTCAAGCACTTCCAAAATGGGATCCTATTACATTTTCAACTTAAAAAAAATTACTAAATTAAGGATGTTTATAATTGTCACAGTATCTGTAAAATGATATCCTGCTGTTTTGATAAAACCATATTAATTCACTTTAACACAAATTAGCCAAGAAATCATTTTTAAATAAAGATCTTATTCAATGATCCTGCTAATTAATCAATGTGGTGACTGTGTCTCCATCTCCGTCATAGCTTATCAGTATGTAAGAAACTTATTTTTTCCTAAAAACCAGTATTGGCTCTTAGTCTACCAATGAACTTTATATTATTTTCTATATCACAATTGCTATGCCACTTTTGCAAAAATGTCTTCAAAAATCTTGAACAGTTGTAAATATTTAGTACCACCAACTACAGGATTTGCTCTCTCTCATGAAGTGTTTCCATTTGCAGTGCTTTCTAAAATATGTTCCTTTACACTAGTGAATTAGGAGGCAGACCTGTCTCTTTAATAACCTTGTAAGTTTTGCAAATCACAAAGGTAAGCAAAAAAGCACTTGGGAAAATAATTTCATACATTGAAACCCCACCTTGTCTACATTGCAACCAATAATGTTGCTTTTCAGATACCATGTACTGCCATGATTTCTGATAGGAGATGGTTTGGAAGCACCTCTGCCTCTGAATTGTCATGACAGTACTTGAGCTCTTTTTTTTTTTGATTAAAAATTCTAACAATACAGGGGCATCAGCGAATGTATCTAGAAGACTTCAGAAGTTCTGTGGAAAACAGTCTATGGAATGTAACTGAATAATGAAAAACAGCACAACAGTTATATCCCCCAATGGTGAATATTATGTCAGATAGAAAAATGCATTAGCTCAGCCACTATGTATCTATAATGCATTTATTTTGCTGAAATCTTTATGAAAACTAAACGTACAGCTTTGGTTATTGTTACTTAACCAGCTCAATGAAATAAAGGAAGAGGGATCAACAGACGAACATTTTAGTTTTTGAAGCCACCAGGATAAAATTATTTGATTCACAGCTACACCTAATACAGCTGAGCAACATAAACACTAATATCCTGTTCCTTACCCTGGATAGCAAACCTTGTATTGCTTAAATCTAGCTCATCTTGAACTAATGCTAGTTTATAAAATGAAGATAAAAGCTTATCAAATATTCTTAAGCAATCTCTGAAAACAGTAAATACCAGTCCTTTATTACACAGTCTGGAACAAACTCCAAATTCTACTAAGCTCCTAGTCTGGAGCACAACTAACTGGAAGTTTGGGTATTTCATGAGTGAGTTTCACTAAAGGTATCATACACTGAGATTCCAGGCCCATGTGTGATGCCCTGAAACATCTGCAACAGAACATTCTTAATAAATGATATAAATAAAACTGTGCATTTAATGAAATAATTCTGAAAATACATGTATTCATCCACATATATGAAAATATTTTTATGATTTTGCTTGGTGGAAAAGGAAATTTATAAGAGTGATTTTTGAGTTGTGTTGAAATCCACCAGGAGTATTTCTATGAGAAGACAACATGTGAGCTTAACAGTGTGAAAGTATATATGCCGCAAAGACATCGATAAAAAAAAGGTCACAATCATTCATATTGCCTTATGAACACCAGTAAGGAAGAAAAAACATTCTATTTTATAATATTTAACAACACACTGAAAAAAGCCACACATACTTTAGAGTTATGTTATATACTTTTCTATTTCAGTGGAAGAAAAGATAACTACTTAGAAAATGTAGGTTTGCATTTTTTATGCTAAATTAATGCTAATTATATTACCACTTATACCCCATTCTCAACCCACTCTTTCAAATAGCTACAAACAATTAAGAGAAAAAAAATCCATTCAAGTTAACAAAATAACAAGTTTTCTGCTACTTCAGAGTATTTTTAGGTGTGGTTTGTTCTTAGCCTGAGTTGGTTTTCATCTGTTCCTGTAATTCAAAAGTCCTCAAAATAACTCTCTGACTCTTGACTCTTTCTCTCTTTTTTTCCCACCTTTTTTTTTCTTTTTTTTTTTTTTTTTTTTAAACACTTTTTAGTCAGGATGGGGATCTGAACTGTGAGTTTATCCAAACCAGTCTCCTTTTAGTGCTTGGATTTTTCACTGTGCCAAACCACTTCTGGTGTTTCAAGCAAGGCAATGACAGCATACCTTCTTGTTATTATTTATGCATGGAAGGCCAAACCAAATGCTTGGGTGGGTCGCTGAAGACATGAAGTAGGTAGTTTTTTCCATCCACAGGACCCCATTTACATTTAAATGAACTTGCTCCTTGTGAAAGATTGGCTCCAGCAGAGAATACCACATGACCACAGACACTGAAATTAAATCACAATCACAAGGATAGAAGCCACCAACATACTGCTAAAAACAACCTACAACACATATCTGCATTGCCTTATATATGCCAGTAATAAAGAGAAAATGTTCTATTTTATAAGATGCATCTCACTGTATTTTCTTAATCCATGTGTATAATAAGACATTGCTGCTTAAACCAAGAGTCAACACACAAAGCTACCTCTGCCATGACTGTATTTCTCATGAAGAGTAGGAAAATGGTCATGTGCAGCTCCAGGCTTTAAATGGATGATTTCTCCTGGCTGATGCTAGAGTGGCACTGACTTGACAAATGTGGGAAAGTCCTCAGCTGTGAGATGGGGGCTTAGGTTGTGGGCTCTTGGTCAATTGAAAGGTTGCATTAAATGTAAATTATAGGACTGTTACTTAGATATATACTCTTCTCAACCAGGTGAAAGGCAAACAGCGCCCTGCACTAATTCACAGATGAACTGGTGATAGGCTTGCAGAATAAGGCAAGCAGGCAGGCAGCAGGCAATTATAATTCTCATCTTTGAAGGAAGGAAGGAAAGGTATTTTTATATAAAACCATATTAAATTTCCTTTTTTAAGTGCCTCCATGTATTTCTCTTTTCAATTTATGTGGAAAAGTATTAGGAAAAAATCTACAGCAGAACTGGCAGTAAATATCACAGTAACAATTGCTCTTTTATTAAATATTTATTGAAATAAATTCCTGTGCTTTCTCATTTTTCTTCTTCTGCTTCCAATATTTATTTACAGCTGATTATTAACATCTGCCAGTGTAACAGTTTCATCTGTACAGAAGCCGAAGGGTAAAAAAGTCACACACCCCCTCTAACATGACCTGTAGTTAGACAGAAAACAGTTTTCCCAGTCACCGCTTGGCTTCCTGTCTGTGACCTCTGAAAAGCATTGGAGGCCAGGGTTAATGGCCTTTCCAATCTCTGTGATAAGAATTCATTTTGTTCTATTACCAGCAGTTATCTCAGGAGCCTGCTGCATCACTTCAGCAGGGTTCAATCAATGAGAGGACCTAATGAAGTAACCAGCTGTAGCTCTATTTCCCTGGTCAACTCTATCAGACAAATAAGATCTATCAGTCACATCTTAAGGCCGATGCTAGGAACAGCATCCTTACACACTGAACCCATATGCATACGAACTAATGATACCTGGTTGTTTCTTTTTAATCTTCCCTTTTAATATGGTTTTTCTAACAGAAAAGGAGAGGAAATAGGTTTGAAATGTAGCATTAAGAGGACAATAGTACTGGATTAAGAAACTGAATTTTCAGAACAGCAGGAAGCATTTGTATTAATAATAAAAATAGAATAAATTATGATGCATGACAGATTCTTTTTTTTCCCCAAGTAACCCTTATTCTCCTTAGTCGGTACTCTTGAAAGGAAAAAAATAATTTGTTTATTATTTTCTGTCTTCAATTTACTATGTGTCACAAAGAATTTTAATTATACTTAATTTTTAGTTTGTCACTTCCGACAAATGTCAGTTAAAACAATTGTCAATCAACTTCAGTTTATATTTAAAGTCATATCACTGAAAACAAAAATGTTAATTTGAAAAAATTGTGTAAATATAATTTTGTGGTTTGTTACAATTAACTTTATCCTCTCATACTTCAAAAATGGGTTAATTAATTAGAAGTACAAATGTTTCCTTAAAGGCACTGGATTTGAAAATTGAAAAATAAGGAATATAATAATAAAGAACAACTTCAGAGCTTAGTACATTGAAGTGTGATTCTATAAGTAATTAGAAGCTACAGGACTAAAATGCAATCCATATTACTTGTATTGAAATGTCAAGTCTGACTTCATCACTAGGTGTTAAAAACTAAGTTGTAGCAGGCCACTATGGACCAATTACTGAAAGTGCTGTGAGAAGGCATGTTAGAATTCTGAGTGCCATGTTTGTTGAAATGTTGAAAGCCATACATAGCTAAGTTTATTTTATTAGGTTAATCTCAATGAATCTCATGAAATGAAATTTGTATCCTCTTAACTGAAGTGTGTGCTTAGTCCAATAGAAATGAAAGTCTGGCTATGTGCTCTAATGGAGAAAAGAGAGAAGATACCCAAGTAATAAAGCTAGAAATGGTACCTATTCAATATGCACGCACACTGTGCACAGAAATGTCTATATAATTAAAAGGTAAGTATATTTTTGCATATAGTAACACATCTGATGGATTATGACACACAAATTCCACAGTACGCGTGCTTCAAATAAGCACTTATCTCTCTTTTCCCTGTGGGCAAAACAAGGACATTCCTCTTTTGCAGTCTGCCTGCATTCATAAAACAACTGGAATATTACCTATACAATCAAAGGAAACTCAAGAAATCTTCCGTTTTAATTTTAAAACACCTTAATGGAAAACAAGGGGAAGAATGCACTTTAACAGTGTAGTGTGGTATTTCAGGAAAGCACATTTCTGCCATGGATACGTAGGTACATTTGAAAAGGACTGAAATATCTATGCTACATATGTAAACAGATAAGATTATGCCTAGCAGGCATTTTGGGAACATCTGTCAATTTTTTATGGAACACACTGATTGTGGGCTATTGATTGCATTTAAACAAAGTTGTTTCAAAAAAAAAATCAGCTAACAATTCGTGTAGAAAGGACTGATCAATATTTAAATGACTCTCCTTATTGATTTAAAATTAACTTTCAATTAAGAGATCCATAGGACTCTTAACTGCGACACTTATCCATTCAAGAGAAAATAAAGGTACATTTATCGATACACTTAAACAGCAGTTGCTGGTTTCCTATTGATTCAGTCATTTGCGCTGGGATTCGTTAGCATCATCTGACTTTAACTCCCTTACTAGGTCTTCACAGTGTGTAATACTGCAAGATGTAGGAATGTACAAAACGATACATGGGAAGTAAACAGAATTAGAAGATGTATGCAGAGGTAAGTCGTACTTATGTTTTTTACATCTCCTGAGGAAGGAAGCGCCTTTTTAAAAATTGCCTAGTTTTAGGCTTTGGTCCGGAGCAAATTCCTGTCAATTGACGTGTTACATACTGTTTGGAACAGGAAACGTATAAAGGAATGAAATCTTTAACTTTGATTGGTAACAGTTCTATTGGCTCCTATGATTTCTGACAAGATCACCTATTTGTATGTATTGATTAACATATAATCAATAAGAACTTAAGCTCATTGTTTGCACAATGTTTTCAAGTGGCAGTATCATGATACCTTGCATATATTCAGAACTAGATGCACAAATACGATGTTTAAGTCAATATAATCTAATATCATTATTATAGAATCAGCCACCTTAAGGATTTTTAAAGTCTTACTGAGACATTAAGTGTAAATATTAAGTGTATCTCTCTGTTTTAGAGAAAAACTCAAATATATTTGTACTAAACAAAAATATACTACAATAACATAGGTATGACTATAAACATGTGCAAAAGCATCAGCACATTTAGAAACACAAATTAAAACCAGGGCTGTAATTACATACTTCATTATTTATACGTATTCTGGGTATTTTAATATACTAAGGAAGCTGGACATGTAATCTATATAGTTAATAACAGACCAAATTCATCCCAGGTGCAACTTTATTCAAGTCAATGGACCTGGAACTACACCTGGAATGAATCTTGCCCAATGCTATGAGTGACTGCTGACTCTTGCCAGCCTAGATTTCATATAAGATACAGCAGAAAAATGCAATAAAAATAGAAGATGTCCTGGAGGCATTGCATTGTTTACAGAGCAGAGTGCCTGATACATACGTGGCAGTGCTTCACTTAGCCAGACAGTATCACTGGGAATGGGGGAGGGTAACTGTGACGGTGGCTCAGGTTTGCCTACGTCCCTTTCTGTCATTGCCTATTTCTTGCTCTTTTTCTCTCTCTTTCTGTTTGGAAGCCTCACAGCCCAGAATCGTCCAGTGAAATGAAGCTGTCCCAAACTGACCCATTTATTACCTATTCATTTACTGTGATGTGATATCCAGGAGGAAAAAATGCTGCAATACAATAATGTTTAAACATTGACATGTTCAACTGAGATTATTCCTTAAACTGAGAATCTCAAACAGAATGTCTATAAAATCCAACTTGCATAGGTGATCACCAACATTTTAGTTTTAAAAAAATTAGATTTTGCTAACAAATCAGACCAGATTCTTTGAAAACTGGGCACTTTTTATGTTATGATGAGCTGCTGCTTATATTATTTATGCTTTTCTCTGTCCACTGAAAGTTAAATCATACTTACCAAAAGGCTCATTTGCAGAGTTATGATATGAATCAGTGATATCTTTATGATCATAATAGCACAGAGAACTGGTTATGCCCTTTTGCTGCTGGGTGGGAGTCAAGATCAGAAAGACTGGTATGCTAATGCAAAGAAAATACCCCTTCCTAAAATGCCTAAATCACATAATGTTAGTGTAACATAATTTGGAATATATTATGACGGATGCAATTACTAAAAAGTGTGTGATTCCATTATTTCCAATGGGAAATTAGATGATTATACTAATTAAGTGATAGCAGGTGGCACAGAATGACTGCCACAATCTTCTCTGATGTGCAAAGAGTGATGCATGGTTCACTGTCTAAAAAACACAGGGATAGTAACAATTGACTTAAACATTATTCTGTCCCAAGATGTAGAATAAGGATTCACTTTGATTTAACACTTCCTTATCACATCAAAGAGGTGAAGAGGCATCTTTATGGATCTGCTTAGGAAAAAAAAAAGTGCTACTGGTTTGGCTTCTACCCTTTTGATTAACATCTTCTGGTATAACAGAATTACAGTATCAAATGAATTCCCATAGAATAATACGATTCTAAAATGCCAGCAACCATCTTTTAAATCTCAGCTGGCCTAAATTCATCATTAGTGCTTTTAACTTCCTCAATTCAGAATTGTTATAGGCGCGCTACTATGAGTCTGTAAGTCGAGCATACTGGAAATGCTGTAGTAAAATAAATATTTCTCTGACAATAAAAGCAGTAAATACTTTCAGGAATATGTGCAGTCATTAAATACATTAGCGTTTTAACTCAAATTTACTAAGCAGTATTTACACATTATTTTTACAGCAGGATTCGAAGATTATTCACAATTGCATTAAGTTAGACAAATAATCCTCTAGTCCCATGAGTCACTCCAGAGCTTGTTTTTCTTGTCCTCTCTGCTCTGTGTTAAGACTGAAATAAGGCTAAGTCATCATTATCGATTAGTTTTCCAGATCAACCATCATTGGTTTAAATACTATGAGATGAAGTTAAGAAGCTACTCTCATATTCCATGTTTCTGGAGTGTGACCTCAGTTTAAAAATAGCAGGGGAGAAGATCTGTTAAAGAAGAACTATGCTGTGTAAGTATGCAACCAACATATACCTAAAAGGCAAAACAAGTGATTCTTACAAATGATGGAAAATAAATGTTATCTAATTTCTGAAAATCTCATATATAGCTTTATCTAGTTTTGTAGCATTCATTTCAGGTTTTTTATTGTATTGCTTACTACTGATCAAAAGCACAGTTGATAAGACTCGAGATTAGATAGATTTGTAAAGTGTTATAATGTCTTATAGCACAGCTAGTTCTTTTTTAAAAAGTTACTGTCTTTTCCCTCTACATCTCCCAAAGTCTCACCTGTGCGACAATTTCAAGCAAGGTTTGTGCTGCCTGAATTTTCACAGGTGAATACAAGAGAAAGGCAGACTGGACAATAGAAGGTGAAAAACTACTGTTTTCCCTAGGATTTTGTGCATTACATTGTGATGACATTCTCTTCTTCTTAATCTTCTAATGATACCCTCCTCCTCTTCTTCCACAAAAATTTACATAGCTGTATGTGCTATAACAGTAAGTACAGTGCAGAAGACTGCAGCAAGAACAAAAAAGGTTTCCAGCTTAAAAACCTAAATGAACAGTTTTTTTTCTTTAGAGTGAAACACCAAAGTTTATGAAAATCACTCATCTCCATTTTTTTTATGCTTTAATAGAACTAAATGGAACGGAACTAAACTTCTGATTACAAAAAAAATGACTTATCGCCTCCATGAATACTAAACTGCTCAGCATTTAGAATAGCGCCATACAGATGTTCTTCTGTGAATTGATATAACATTTATCCTAGGACAAAATTTAAGCAAATTTCCTACACTGAACATGGCAAACATCTCCCTCTCTGTGGCTACAGTAAAAACCTTTACTCCTTCACCCCAGGACATTCAATTACCTGTGCAAATTGAAATAATGGTAGACAGCTACTCACAAGCTGCTATTGGAGAAATCTGAACTTGTTGCTCAACTAAAGAAATTAACATTATCATATATTATTTGTGTTAGGCCTACTTTCTTACCCTTGCATGCCACTGATTAGCTCAGCCTTAGCTAAAAAAAAAAAAAATCCTTAATCTTCTCTTTTTAATATTGAAGACGCAAACCCTCTTTCACCTGCATATGGAGTCTCCTTTTCATCAAAGCTCAGGAGATTCCAGCAACAAAATCAATGTATGCATGTTCAGAGCAGTTTTCAGGGTTTTGTAAGACAAATCTTTCAAATGGGAGGTAGTTTAATGCTATTGAGCTGAGTTTCGATCTGACAGAGTGAGTGAACAACACAGAAACAGTTCACTTACCACTGCTCACACTACAGGAGGTGGGAATCAGGTACAGCTCTGTACAAATACAGCTGTGCAATTTCTCAGTAAACTCTTACCCTGTCTAATCCAATGTTAAATGCAACAGTATAGTGTTTAAACAAACAAAGATTTACGACAGAAATGCTATTTATTTCCCTCTAGTAATGAAAAGCAATTATGGTTTCTCATTCTAACTGGTGAAAATTAAGACTAGCTCCACTAAATTTAATAGAGTTGTGCTAGTGCTAAACTGATTTTAACTGGAGCATTGTCAGGCTCTGTGTTCTAACAGAAATATATATATGAACTATGATCAACAAATATTCTGTTCTGCATTTTCCTCCTGTTTTAAAACTCCCAACAACTTGCTTCCTGGATGTTTCGAAGGAAAGAGGAAACCTAAAAAATTCACTTAATTTTTTTACCAGACATTGTAGATTCATATGAGTTGTAGCACAGCTTTGCACAGATTCATTTGTTCCCATGCTCTGAATCTTTGAATGCCAATACTACAGTAAACTTTAGATCAGAGACATTCTATTTCTCTTCTGAGAAAATGGTATTACAGCCACATGTCCATATTGTCATTACATCATGGCAGTCTCCATTGGTCATACATCTAGAAAAACAATTACTAGACAGATCTTGAGCTATGCAGTATCTGGAATAATATGGTACATGCTCCCTCCATGCTCTTTCTATTCCCTCCTTTTAATAAACAAATTAATGAGACTTCTAAAATGTTTATAGTGAATATACAACCCAAGTGGCAAAGTCTAAAATAACATGAACCAAACGAAAAGAACATCACTTTGCATTTATACAGCACAGTGAAAACTGCCCACACTACACAGTTATGGTTTTTGCCAGTTCTGGCTTTCAATGGGAAAGTATTCTGCTAAGGTAACCAAGGGCTAAAGTGAAAACCATTTGCACTCATCTAGTTTAAATAGCAAGGTCTGGGCCTGAAAAAGTACAAATTTCAATTGTCCTGTCATTATTCAGTTCAAACCCAAAGCTCAAAGTAAAGAAGAAATGTAATGATGTTATTGTATTAACTATATATTTAGCCGTGAATATTCCTTCTTTCAGGATGTGCTGGCAAAGTAAATAATTTCTCATGAAAAGGTACAAATTAGTTCAGTTTCCTCTGATGTGCTTAAACATTTGTAGAATTCTGGCTGACGTACATATAAAATACACTTACGTAATATATACAGAAGTACTAGATGGAATAATGTATCAATGCATGTTTCACACACTGTACAATACAAACTATTATAAATTATAAGAATGAAAAAAATGCCACATTCATTGTAGGTTCATGGTATTAGCAAATTTCCAGCAGGCTAGTCATCTTCCTTATATTAAAAATGTCTGTTATCCGGTGTAATTAATAACTCTGACAACCACAACATCAGCATTTTAATAGCATACAAATAACTTCTCCTCTGCCAAATTTTTTATATATTGCAGTATTGTGAAAGGAGGTTTTTGGTAAAGTAATTCACCCTTTCAACAACATTTAATAATTTAATTAACAGTTTTTTTTTAAAAAAAAACCAAAGGCTTTTGTAGAAAAAGCAAGAAGGTTCATGATTGAAATGAGAGCTGTCTTTCTTGCTGTAATCATGGCTTCATGGCTGTAGCTGTATAAATTTTTTTCATGGCTTATTTCTGCTTCAGTGCAGCCTTTCTGTAAAAATGATAATAAAAACCTGAGCACACGTCTCAAAATACAAGTGCATCCAATCTCATCTGGGACTTAAAGAGAGGCATTTACCCATGCCAATTAATTTTTCATGAGTAAATTTGTGTATTTGTTTTTAAAAGAACCCATAGAGATAGTCACGTCACTGTAGTCTTGACATTATGAAATTAGAGAGGAAGTAGACAATCAAGAAAAACAGATTTTTCTTCCATCAAACATTTAGACAGTCACACCTTCTTATTTCCCCATATCAGGAGGAAAGTGGGGTGCATGGCCCAGAAAAACATGTCGGACAGAAGATGGAATCCTCACTCATGCATAGTCTGAGTAGGAAGCTAGGCATCTGAAAAGCTTTGAATCATGGGTGACCCTGTAGCATAACAGAACTGTGTTAAATGAATGGCTGACAATCATGTCTTTACAGTGTCAAATCTTGCTAATTTCTAGGCACTTTATTTACCTCATGACAGAGAATGCCCCAGTTATACTTATATGTAGTGCCAGAATTTCAAAATGTCATTTCGAGTTTTATAGAAACCTCATTCTTTTTAGAAGTAATTAGCTAAGGCATAGTTTGTATGGCAATTAAAAAAACACTTGCTTGCAGAGCCTTGTAAGCATTATGTAATTCTTTTAAACTACAAGTACATAGGCGTATTCTTGCCTCCAGCTTAAATACAGCGAATGTTGTAGTTGGTTGCACAAGAATTGTCTCAAGAACATTAAAGCAAGCCAAACACGATTGTATTCCAACTAAAATTGCTCTTTTTATACCGTGTATTGAAACTTGATAACTTTTGGTTATAAAATTCCTTTGATTTTCTGTAGGTAATAAAATACTTCGGCAATTACTATTGACAGTTCTGGATAATCTTGAAGGCTGCCTTGCCCGAAGAAGATGAGTGTTACAAATCACTCCAGTGAAAGAGGGAAGAACAGCAGCAGGCAGCAGACAGGTTTCAATTTCACAATGCTGATTATCTCATTCGTGATTCTATGCATGCCTAAATCTGAGGATCCCTCAAGCAGCTATATGGACTTCTACTTTTAAAATGCCTATTACGCTTTCATACTTTTTGCTGCTTCCTGAAGAGTGCCATTTCACCAAGCTTAAATAGCAGAAAATTGCACTGCTTTTCCTCTGCCCATCTCCTCAATCTCTATTAACCTGCACAAGAACAAAGGAGTATGATAGTCCAGCTATAGGTTGGGAAATAGGTTTGAAGTTGTTTTTCATTTACTGGTACCTATCTTCCTGATTCATAAATGTATTTGAACAATAACATTATTTTAATACATTATCTAATGACTGAAAGCATAGCCTTTAATTACACCTCTATTTATACTGATAAATACAGTCTGTGTTCAGAAATATATGCAGCTATTATTTACACAGACATCAAATGATACCGTAGTGCTGTCAGCGTGTGTCAAGGCTTAAATAGAAAGGAATAAAGAAAGGAAATAATGAAAAATATTGTGAGTTTTTGTTGGTTTTCGGTTAGGGTTTTCTTCCCCCCCTATTTAGACTAGAAAAGAACAAGCAGAAGCGGCTACAAGCAGAAAGGAAAATTGTTGAAGCACCTGGTTCTAATGCTTGCAGTAGGCCTTTATTAGATGTCATAAACTGAATGATGCATTACTCTGTGGACGACTTTTAGCCTGCAAATGTTGAGGTAAAATGGAGGACAAAGAATTCTTTTAAAACAAAAAGGTTAAATGTTCCTTTTTAATCAAATAATACTTATTACATGGAGAAATCATAATATGCTCAGAGAGACTGGAGAATATTTCTGTTATTTTTAATGTATTTCTGTGTTACCTTAACAAATAAAAAGTATTTTACTTTAATAATTCCCATTTTATGTAAGAATAATTTACAGTCCATCTACACTTCACCTGTATTATTAAACAAAGGAAAAATATTTTAAAATCCTATTGCTCATATAGGTTTGGCAGCCAATCTCAGATCTAAATAATTGCATTAAAAACCATGTAGGCCGTCAGCCACCACCAACAAAAAGGTAATTTTGTCCATCAAAAAATGTTTTAAAATAAGATCTGCTTTGCATTTAAAAAGATAAAAGAATGTTTTCTAAAATGACAATTGCTGGTTGGCCAACGAATGTGAGCTTTAATCTCATGGCCTACTCAAATTTCCCATTATGCCTGACAGAGGCTTAGGGGATAGAAAGGCTGAACTGTGGGCTTTCAACAAAAGTGGAGGGGGGTTACAGCATTAAGAAACACAGCTGTTGCTCACAAACTACAAATGTTAGAATAAGTCACTACTAGATTTGGGTTTGGTTTGTTTGTGTTTTTTTTATTTTCCTTGCTGCTAATAAAAACTTAAAGTGTTTTGCATGCTTTCTATAAACAGTGCACTTAAGTTTTATAATCTAGTACATCTTATTAAGCGTGAAGTCTGCTGATCCCTAAATTATTCATAACATGGTCCAGACTGATTAAGATTGGCTTGTTAAGGAGCACAAGAAGCAATTAAACTGACAAGGCAGTGCGGCCTTGATGTATACATTTATTATCACAAGAATACCCAAAGTGAATGCCCTTATTAAGCAATGAATTTCACCTCACTGGCCTTCTACCATTGCTGCCACAGGCAGAGAGAGCTAGGAACAACATGTCAAAAGCTAACTCTGAGGAAATGCCTATCTTCAAGTGAAACCGATTTTGTAATGAACCTTTCAGTTCACTCCTGAGGTAATAAATCCTGACTGGTGCATTAATTACTTGATAACATCCCATCAAAATGCAAATGCAGCACTTGACCCATAGGAATGGCTCACTAGCTGTTAACTCTTCAGGGTATACATAAATTGTCTGTTTTCTTTTATCAAACAGGGCATTTATTTCCATCTTGCTAGGGTGAATGTCACTCCTGCCACCCTCGGCCCCTCAGTGGCCTGACACCATCATTTGCAGAGGACTGTCACTATGTGCCGACATCCTAATTGTGCTACTTCTTTGCTTTGTACCTTTGAGGCAGAATTTCTAGCTCTCCCCTCTCGCACTACCCCCTCCCTTCGCCTTTTCTTTTCTAGAGGAATCTTGCATGTCAAGGACAAAGCTGTAATAGCGTTACAAAGAATGACCCCCACCTCTAAAGTACACTAATCTTTCTTTTCAATGGCAATACATTAAACAAGGAATTTAGTTTCTTGAAGTGATTAAATGAAACTTGAACATATCTACATGAATTGCTACCCAATATAAGTGAATGTGCATGCTTTTAGCAAGAACATTACCAAAGATATATTTATATGTTTTAAGGACCATTTCCTCAAATGGACATGCCTTCGATATACATTCAATTTTGACAGTCCACAAGCAAATAAAATGCCAAAAAGTAAAGCAAATTGTGTTTCTTAAAACAAATTTAGCAACAGTGAAATATCACGCATCACATTCTTTTCACTTGCTGAGAAAATAGGCTCCTTTAATTACAAAAACTCTTTCCACAATAAATGCTAATGAGGAGCTGTGTTTTATATTTCCCCACTCAAAATGCTAATCTACATCAGTGGGTCTGACTCTCCCACCTGGGTCAATCTGCTTTACAGTTTTTTTATTTGTCTTGAAGGCTTGGTGAAAATCCTTAATTCAGGTTACTAGGCAACCCTGCAGGTGAGAAAATATAATGTTTGGCCTACTCCATTTTCAAATACATACAGTGGCCTAATGCCTTCCAAATAGACTGTGCAAAGCATGCACTGATAATTCCCTGCTACATTTTCTAAAGGTGAGGTCAGAAGAAAATTAATTGATGCTGAAAATAATGACAGGAGGAGAAGAAACACTGAGACCTGGTGTGACTGGCATGTGATGATGTTAGCAAGAATCCCAGCATGTGACTGGACAGTGTGATGAAAAATATACTTTATGTGAAGGAAAAACAAGTTACAAAACTTAATTAGTTTTTGACACTCCTTCATAAGTTATTATCTTTTCATTTGGAACATTGCCTTGGGACATCGATACACAAGAAGAAATGAAACATTCTTACTGTAAATCTGAAGGAAAAAAGATGACTTTATATTGCTCCTCTCCTTTTACATGTCTTTTTGAATAAACAAAATATCCACTGCAGCCTAAGGTGTACAAGCCCCTGAAGATGTTTCTGTTGAGAGCATAGAATAGACTTGTTCGATGTAATAATCCTGTTACAACTGATTATGCAGTTTCACTTTTAAAAATAAAGGGGAGGAGGATTGGAATCCAAAATGGTCACACACAAAAAAACAGCTGTAGATGAGAAGCAGTTAAATTATAGCACCTACAGCAATAATGCTTCCTGTACAGCAAATGTATTTTTAATTTTTTTCCAGTAAGGCTTATACCTAGAAGTAATTCACACTGATTACTAAATAACCCTTGTGAGTTGCTTTGTCTTTTGAATTTTAAAAAATACACTTGCCGTGAGCAATGAATTTCATAAACCACCAGCTCTCACGCTTGATGAATCATTCTTATTTTATGCAGTGCTGTGTGATAGAGAACTGAGATAAAATATTCTATCCACAAGCTATTCAGTACAATTTATCATCAGCGGCTCACTAGTCCAGTGATAATACCTGGCTTGCAGATTGTAATGATCAGATTCTGTTTTTATTTCAAACAGGAGCGATCCGAATACCGGAGTTTTTAATTTACATACATTAGTGAGGTTCAAATGTGGCAATAGCTACAAGCAAATTCACTTGCACACTGAATGCTTGCCTTGCATAATGGGTTCCCTTTAGCTATTACTCACCAGTGAAGTACCCAGATAAAAATAAAAACAAAGAGGAAATAAGGAAAATCATGGTACAAACACTATACTGTGGACTAAGTTAATTACTAAACCATAGTGAAGGTCACGTTTATATCTGGTTTAGTAGTGATTTTTTTATATTTTCCCTTTGCATTGAAAGCATAAATGCCATCTATTTCTACTTTACTACAGTACTGTATTCTTTGCATTCTGTGATTTTCCGAAGTTCCAGCACACTATCATTAATAAGAGCTTTTTCTTGCTGTAAATTGGAATAAATGAAATACTGAATCAGCTGATAAATACATAATAAACTTCAAAATCTCTGTAAGTTACATTAGCTTCAGCATTTAGTAAGAAACAACAGGCTTAAAATAAAATACGTCTTACAGCTATATCACTTTTATACTGACCACAGTATTGAGCTTCAATTCCCAGCAGCGTCATTACTAGACATTTTCTGCCACCTTTCTAAATCTGAAAAGCTTCCTACATTTAGTGAAGATTAGGTAATGCTACAAGCAATCAATAACAGCTATCAATTCCATACCTTGTTCGGAAAAACAAGTTGATTAAAAGTAACTAAAAAGGATGGTCTGATACGTTTTAAAATTATCTGACTCTTCTACCTAGACCATCATGACAAAAAATATTATTCACCGGCCAAAGATGTAGCTCTTAGCAACAGTAAAGTTATGACTCAAACCAAGAAAATCCAGAATAGTTTGATGCTATCTCCTTATCTTATTGAACAGCAAGGAAAAAAAGAGAAAAAAAGCAAGAGGCACATGTGAAAAACATCGTGTCAACTTCTACTTTGAATTTGTGGGCTTTTCTTAGTTTGTGACAAAGTCTTAATGTTCTCTACAAGTTTTCCTTGTCTTTCATTTTTCTTTCTGCCTAGATTTTTACCCTCAAACAACAGCTATAAAAACTTTTTATTGAAAGTTAGAAAATGTCTATTTTTTACCACCAACATAAAAAAATTGGTGACAGTAGTCATCACAAGTTCAGTCACACACATATAAAATCAGATAAGACTTCATTTACTAATGACCATATATATTCTTCTGCATGCGTGTAGTCTTTAGTGCTTGTGCACAAATAATGGCCACACAAACCCAAATACTTTTACACAAATACGATTTTAATTATTTATGTCCGTTTCCCATAGTACATGTTAGTGATCTTCAAGTCCCCTGAATGTGAATCCTGAATTTTGGTAGGTCAGCCAGCTTAGAAGAAATTCTCACCTCCCACATAGGCCACAAAAGAAAAGAAATCTCTGGTGAGAGAGAGACTCATACAAATTCATTCACCACATTCCATATTTTCTAACTTTATGCCCACAGTGCAGGCAGTTTCATATCATTCTGCTAGAGCAACTCATTTGCCTCACTACAAGTTGGGAAAGGCTGTGAAGTGGCCAATAATCTGAAAATGTGTTTAATCTTGATTAAATAAATGACAGAGGGGAATATGAGATCCCCCTCTTTACCATTCACCCATGACTGCTGAATGTAGCTGCCTATAATGCCCCTAGGACTGGTTCTGCTTCAGGTGGGAGGGACCTCTACATCCAGGATACCTTTACATTACACTGAGGTTTCTCTCCATCTGCCCTCCTTTGTGCAACAGGAAAATGATAGGTAGCAACTCCCAATTTAATGTGGCTTCCATAACAAAGCTGCCAATCTTTAAGCGGCCAAAGTCACCAGGCAATGGCCCTTTAAAATTTTAATCTAAGTTATGAATAGACAGAGCAGACATTGTTCTTAAGCAAATGGAGGGCAAAAAGCAACACCTAAATTGCTGAAATAGCTGCCAGCAGATGCTGTTCTTGTGTTTGGAGAATAAACTTCCGTAGCCATATAGATCCACAGAAAGTTAAAAGTCTCTTCCTTTATATAGGGCTCTTTGGTGCTGCCTTTTTCTGGTGACTGGTGAAATGAATATATCTGAACTTGGAATTACTTATGCTCAGAAAGGTAAAGTTCATCTCCCTGCTTCCCAGAAAAAAATCAATGTATGTGGTTAATCTAAAAGAGAATAAGGAAATTGCAATATATGATATGTAGTCAAAGGACTAGTCCAAAACACTCTATTGGCTGTTAGTTCAGCTCCTAGACCAAATGAAATAATGCTTAATCACATTGTCATAGACTGAAGGATCTAGCCCAGCCTTAATCCATGTTATAGCTTTGCATAGATCCAGTCTGGACCCTGAGCTTGGGCGCTGATGTAGAATTTAAATATATTCATTGCCTTAGATGCTGTTTGAGCACAAGAAACACTATGCAACATTTTTCAGCTTTGATAATACTGTAATTACCTTTGTGTGATCACTTCAGAAGAGATTTCCTTAGAGATGCAGAAACTTTATGGTATTCCTGAGACTCCAATCTGGTTCAAAGTCACAAAGTCACTATGGTAAAAATAATCTTAGCTAGTATTGAAATTACAAAGACCAAGATGTGTGGAAAAGCATATCAGAATTAGAACCGAATTGTTTTCTTCCCCCCCACACCCCCCGCCTTTTTTTTTCTTTTGAAGGAGGGGTAAGGCAGGCATGAAGAATTACTCTTGCCAACAGAAGAAGGACGAAAATCAAGCCTTAAGCTAGCAGACAAATTGATTACAGTTAAACAGCTTTCAAAAATACTAATTATACATCTATACCTTGACAAACTCATCATCATCAGAGTCTGAGCTTGCTGCAAGTTTTAGATCGTCTTGCCAACTCTATGAAATGTATTAAGTGAAAGTAATTTTTGCTGCAGCAGCATAAATGGTGCTTCTGTACAGCAGCATGTGACACTGGCTGATAATAAAGGAGAATGGTGTGAGAATATGCAAATTCTACAGCAAGTTCAATTCCTTTATTTAATTTAAAAAATAAAAAAATAAAAAAGAGAGAGTACAAGATTAAGAAGTTATTACATTCTCACATGAAGTTTTTTCAGTGGAATGTTATCAAACAAATAGGACAATCAAGGAGATTCAGTCGAACTGTATACTGCTGACATCTGATGCAGTAAGTAAATATCCAGTGAAATAGACAAAAAATGCTGTGCCAAAAGCATTGTAAAATGTTTCTTATGTGAGAGTGATTTTCAAGGAGATTGGAGGATAGAATGAAGGAGAGTGGAATGAGGAAAGAGGAGAAGAAAAAAGGAACTCATTTGATTGTGGACTTGAGTTTGCTCTTCATGAAATAAGTGCTAAAATTCTACTAAACTCAACAGCACAAGAGTAGATGTTGTAAGAGTAGCAATATTTTAAATAATCAGATAATTCTAGCCAGGACAAAACCACTCTGTATCCACGCTCTTTATTTTTCTGAATATCGGACTCCTCTGTCATTTTCTCCACGACAAATCAACAGGGCGAAACCCTAAAACAACCCTTGCAAGACTGAAGGATACAATAGTTAACTTTCCTGATTATCCTACATTTAGGGGAGGAAAGAATCTGACAAATAATCCCCACTGCCATTGTGTGGCCATTACAGTGTCCTGTGAGCCTGGACAAGTTATTAGGTCAGACGCTAACTTCCTAAGTAGAAAAATGATGTGGTCGCCTTTGTCCTCTCTGCAGTAATGGTTGGAGTCAGTACTAATTAAGGCCCTGCGGCAGTGTGGTACGAGAGAGGTCAGAGACTTCTTTCTGACACCTAAACAGTGCTCAGCTCAAAGGAACTGCCCCTAATCTGAAATGATGTGATGTAGAGCTGGCCTTTCAGCTTCACTGTATATTTAAAGGGAAATGACAGTTAATGACAGGGGTGTCAAAAACGAGCAGATGGAGAGGCTAAGGAAAACATAGCTCTATGGTAAAATTTACTTACAGTTCGTCACTGCTTAGAATTAGAGCTTACTGCACAAATGCAGAAGGTTTGGATACCTTTCCATCATTTTGCTCCAGTAGAAAAAAAAATGCCTTATGCACATAACTCGAAGACAGGCTGCAGACAAAGCAGGCTTATTTTTCCATCATTATGCAAAAACCATTACATACATACCCCCACACAAACTTCACTGCCTTCAGTTTTCTGTTATCAAAATAAAATATTAAAAAAATAATAAGAACATTTAATCTCATTCAGTGGATTACTACTTTCCATTTTATCTTATTGGGAGTAACCATGACAGTAATTAATCTTCTAGTCATTTTCTTTCTCCCCTTCAGGCATGGAACTTGAGAAACAAAAGCAATATTCAAAACAGAAATCAAGATTTATTGTCAGTTAGTCATAATAGACACCTGCACAGATTACTAATTACTACAAAACCATAGGGGCTGCTGGCACAAATCCTTTCCCATTCTCTCTTTTTATCCACCCTTAGTGACACACCTGCAAGCCTTTAATTGATGTTATATTTACCTCAGGAGTCCTTGTTAGCATTGCATCACCATTCATGATACTACAGATAAGGTTTGGCCAGGATTTCCACTTTGAGGCTTCTCTCCCTCTTTCCCTCCTTTCCCTCCTTGCCCTTCGACCCTCTTCTCCTCAGCTTTTTAAGAAAATGTGGTCCAGGTTAAAAGTTGAGTAGTGAGGTCTCAATCCAGGTTCATATGATTCATTTAATCAAAATACAAAGAGAACTGGTTTGGAACGTTTTAAAAAGTTATGTATAAAAAAGCAAAAACAAACAATGAAAAATCCCCAAATTTTTTCAAACTCACATAGTTGAACCATTGTTTTGATGTATACTAAAATAAAAAAATAGCAAATAATTGGCCCACCATAGGGAATTGTAACAGCTGGTATTCCCCTAGAAAGTCAGAAGGGCTGAGATTCATAATCACTGAAAAAGAAGTTTTCGGACAAATACTGTAATGACTTCATACAAAATATATTGGTAAACATTCAGAATACAAATGTGAAGAAATTATTATCACACAGAGCACAGATAATGTAATGTCTGACCCCAAAAGACATACAGCATTTAATATTTTTGCTTTAGAATTGTAAGCAGCTCTTATCCATATTTTCCAGAGGACTTCTTTGTATTATTTTTATACAACTGCTCAATATTTTTACCTTTTCTACACTAATTTTAATAATTTATATGTTCAAAGATACTGTAGAGTTTCCATTACAGATATAAATGCTGACATCTATCTATCTATATATATATCTATCTGTAAATGTATAAAGCCAGAAGGACACAGACATTTTAATCCATGGCTATGCCTAAGATAGAAGGGGAAAATGATAAGAAAATAGGGGAAAATTAAGGGAACTCATTTTGCCTCAGTCCTATGTCATGGGATGAGATTCAGAGATGGAGTTTAATAAGCTTTGCTTTCCATATGGGTTCTCGCTGCACTGAGCCCAGGCATCAGTTCAGCAAAGTATTTAAACGCTGGACCACATTAATTCAAGATACTGGTTTACATTTTTTGTTGAAGCTGGCCTATCACTATTTCTCTTCCCATCTCGCCTTTTCTTCTCAATGCCCATTAGAACTTGACTTAACAATCAACAGGTTGCTGTTACCAAAAAAGAAAATGGAGAAAAAAAAATCCTACTAAAATCCTAAATAGACCAAGAAAACACTCAAAACAACCTAAACCAAGTCACCTGTCTTTACTGTGACTTAATTTTGCCTAGCCAATAAATTCTATTTAAAAGATTAATTGTGACCAGTGAGTACATTACCCAGTAGTAATAGTTTAGATTAGCTTTGGGTTTTGTCATGTTTGGAAGAGATCCATTGAAATCAAATCCTCTTCTATTGTCAGAACACTTTGCCCTATAGGCAATCAGTAGCAAGGACATGGAGCCTTTTCTGTGTCATCTCGCTTGGGCTAGGCAACTAACAATTGACCCCAGGCTGAACATATGTCATGCTGCCCATGAGCAATTATTGCACTGATTCATTGACAGGTTACTCAAAGAGCTTGATCTCACAGTTGCTTGTTGTGGACCCGACTTGAAAATGTTAACTGAAACCTCTGTAAGGTGAGGCTGACATAACCGCAGCCTGAAAGCCACTTCTGCCTTCATTTTCAAACAGATTCCCCCACTGAGCAGAGGGTAAGTCCAACAGAGAAGAGTTTGGCCATAAGCATGTAAGCCCTTGTCTGCAAGGCATCTTTGGTTGGGACATTGCCCCGCTTGACTTTCCTGGGATTTATGTAGACTTCAGAAGAATGTTTGGATCCTATACTTCCTGTACTTCTACCTCTCCACACAGCTCCTACTCCAATGCTGTAATGTGTTTTGCATGGTTTGTGTATTATAAAATGGTACTGTTTCACAGGCCTGACTCAAGTTAGGCTCTGCAGCTCTTTTTGCAGTCTGAGTCTGGACATATCCCACAAACAGCTGTTTTACTTCAAAATGTATTGCTTAGAAAAAAAAGTACTAAATAAATGTATTTTAAAACAGCCGGCACCCAACACAAATCCAGTTTAACTACATTTCTGCCATTTCACAATTATCTAGACATGTCTATTTTCCTTTGACATTCTCAATCCCAGCAGGTTTTGAAGCCCAAATCACAGTTTCCCTTTTCCTACTGTCCCTCCTGAAGCACTCTCCATTATTAAACTCTGTAGGTATTCTTTGTTCTCCTGTGCTCACAGCTTAAGCCTGGTCTGCTGAAAACTAGATGTCTGGAAAACTTGCCAGAAGCTGGGATGCTATGCCAGGGAAGCATGACTATATGCTTGACCTCTTTTCTCTGTTCGTTTCCTTAGCGTCTGCTACTGGCGGCTGTAAGGTTCCTATTACAAAACAATTTTCCAATGCTAGCATTGTCCCATAACAGAAGTATTATCTGGTAAAGGACAATCTGAGCCCATTTTTTTCCTTTTTGCCTATGTTTAGTCATATCTGTTGACTGAAAATGAGCATCCCCAAACATTAAATCTCATTCCAGTAACCAGATGAACACACAGTTTCCATAAAGAATAATAATCCTGAGGGCACTTCAGAATTCACTGAATGGCTGAATTCCATATTTAATTATGGAATATAAGCTGGAATCTAAATTTGCATGAGCTGGAATCTAAATGTGTGATAAAAATTGTTCTCAATCTACAGTGGAGGTACCTATGTGCTCTGAACTAGGTCAGCCATCTCTGTACTGTGTTCCATTGCTGATACAAACGTGAACCAAAACAGATGAGATAGATTCTTCAGAGAGAAAGACACTATATATGTTTCTTCTAAAACTGGATTTCACTTCTCTTGCAAAAAAATTAGGTAAAACTTGGAGAACTGCTGGAAGTTGAGAGCTCCTAGGAGACCTACTAACTCACTTCTAGAAAGGGGGAGCATTTAGAATCATATAATTTTCTTACAGATTAAATTCAGTACTTCACCAATTGCCAGAACAAAGCCTATACACCAGTTAAAATCCATTTAAGCTGCATTTTGAGGGCTTAAGTGAGGCTTAACAATGCCTAGGTTTTGTGCTACCACTCTGCAGAGGGGATGAATCTTACCCTTATGTGAACTAATCAGTTTTGATGTTCTCTCTTCTATTTAAAATCAGTGAATTATTAATCTTTTTGTGTACAGTAACTTCTTGAAGCATATTTTATATGCAAATTCATATTAACATCAAAGCAACATCTATAATACAGACTGAAATAAATTATGAGGTACTGTGTAAGGGATCCTAGCCATTATGATCTGTCAGGTCAAAAATCCAATGAAATTAAAAAAAAATATTATGCTCTTTAAATACATATTTACATAATAGGCTGTAATGTCTCAGGAAAAAATCTCTTACAGCATGTAAATAATGCATGTTTTTAGATTTGTCTAAATACATATGCACATGTATTTACATATTAACATGACAGGTTGCAAAGATACTAAATGAAGTGGTTTGTATGGTCTTGTGCACCACACGAGTGTTTTCAAACATTTAGAAGAGAAACATTTAAATCGCAGACACACACCTTATAGTCAAGAAAAAAACAGATTTCCTACTCCTTCTGAAAAACTTAGCTCTTATGCTCAATTTCAAATCAATATTCTCAGGCTTTCCAACAATTTAGTGTAGATATTTTTAATTCAAGATCTTCACAGTACCTACATGTGGACATACTACCAGCAATGCCACTAATCTACAACAGGAGGAGATGGTAGCATTTACAGGAAAGAAATTCAGATTTAAACCCTGACATAAATTTTAACTGGAAATAGATTTTGTGATTTGAGTTATAAAAGGTGGAAGACTGATGATTAATTTGAATGGATATTCTCAAAATGTTGACCTTGCAAAAGCCATAAGTTTGTGAGAACACATCTACTGCCTTTCATGCTGCTTCAATATCACTTGTATCTCATTAAAGTTTATAATTCTAATTCAGAAACCCAGGAATACTGAAATGTGCATTGTTTACTTGAAAGAGTAGTGACACAGAAGCCCCTATAAGCTCTTTAGGGAACAGAATTTAATTGCATATTAAAGCATTTGACACCACCTCTCTTTCCTTTTAGCAACTTCAACAAATATTCAGACACTATGCTATGCAGCAGGTAGCTAGACAGATCAGTAGACACAGACAGAACCTACTGTGACTCAATCTATGGGTTTACACAACATTCTCTCAGAAGATGCAAATGAATACTTCCTATGACTGTGAATAAGTGCAGGTGCATCACTTGAACTATAGTCTGATAGGAACTTTGCAGCATTCTGTGAAGACAAAACATGTACTCCTCATACCATTGGTCCACTGAAAGTCTTTGTATTTTAAATAAAAATAATAGCGACCGTCAAGTTTGCTAATGTCCATAATCACTGTAAATTATAACTGTCAGTAGTCACAAACCTACCCCATGAAAACATAAAGTAACAATTTAGCCTGATATTACTATTCTCAGAGAAAAAGAATACTCATAGGAAACTTTAGTACTATGGGGATTATAATATATGTTCTAAAAATAGAATGTTTTGGAATTCTTTTTTTCCTTTTTTTTTTTTTTCAAATGGAATATTACCTTAAAAAAGTGCTCTGTGCAGAATTTTGCACTCAGTTTCCATTGTTGAAATTATACCAGTCTCAATTTAGAGTTAGTGAAGGTGTACATAGTGATTTTAATTCTGAATGGAAAACTGGAAGGTGCCAGAAAAGCAATAGCTTTCGTCTACAAATAATAGCATCCAGCCACGGGGGATAAAATGTACCCTCCCTCCCTAAATATATAGTAAAAATATGCTGAAATTGCAGGTGGTTGCTTATCTTTATGATCTGGACAGTCTGCCTCATTTTCATTTTCTCTCACACAAAGACAGACTGAATGTGCAAAGACAGTTTCTTACAGTTTGAAAAGAGGAACAAAAGGAAGTTATTTTATAAATTAATCTGAGAAGTCTAATATTTGTTGACTCAAGCTGCGTTAAGAAATAAGTAATTTTGGACTCACATTTTAGGAAACTGCAATCTCATCAAAATGTCTTTTATATAAAAAGCAATATTCAGGTTTTTGGGTTTGCCAATATGCACAAAGATGAGACATGCTTGGGACATTAATTTTTGCTTGCTTATCTTACATTGTGTCAACTTATATTCACAATTGCATATTTCCATAATTGTTCACAATTTGAAAAAGAAATGGAGGGAAAAGGAAAATGAATATAAAAGAGATATTTAATTAAAAAGCTCATTTGATTATTCACTTTTTAGAAATACTTGATGACAAATCTTCTGTACTATGAAACATATATTTTTGCCAAGAAAGTGAATCAAAATGATGATGTCAGCACAAAGAATGCATTCAAATACATAAAAATACTTGGCTGGGTGTAACAATTCAGAACTGAAATTCCAAACTTTGTCTGTGTTAAGAATCTTACTTAGGTTTAGCCATTTCTTGGTTTGGGGGAGGGGGAGTGTGGGTGGGTGGGTTTTGTTGTGGGTTTTTTTCCAATTATTAATGATCATATGATTTCCTGGAAGATTTTTTTTTTTTAATAAAAAGCCTTTTAATAAAAAGACTTCAAGTCTATAAGCAAAACCACTGTATGCCTTCTGTATGTTCTAACTGTCCTCCATATAATTACAGAGTGGAGACTTGGATGTCATTCACGTATATCTATTCCATTGTGTGAAGAGAAAAAGAAAATGGTTGCCCATACATTAGCACATCACCCATGGCTAGTGAAATGACAAGATAGATTAGGATGTATATTAAATCTCACACATGACTGCCTTTCTGTATCAAAGTAAAAAATACTTGCTCTTACATACATTAGGGACTGGTGTTGGACTGACATCTACATTAATATTGACAGCATATCAACATTTTTTATATTAACTGAGTCAATAACTAGTCTAAACCTGGTAAAACTTAGATAACAAAAAATGAAGAAAATACCTAGCAAGCAGCATTAGATTCTTGTATCTAAGAAAGGAAAATTAACCCCCAAATACTACATTGCTTTTCTGACTTATCAATCCTACAGCAATACATCAACCAGTGTATACAGCTGTGATTTGGTAATCCAATCTCATTTGTCAAACAAGAATTCTAGCAGATAAGGAATGCTTCTAGAAAAAGAAAACCCTGCACAGACAATAACATAAATATTATATACATAGAAGGCTGATTATAGAAAGCTGGATTACCATCATTGTATTACTTCATCTCCTAAACATTACTTTCACAGACATGATGAAATTGTCAGGTGGTAATCCCACTTCCACAATAGCTGCTCATGACACATGCATACAAAACCTGCATAAACCTAAGACTATTTTCCTATTTTTCAGGGGAGTAAAAATGTTTATTTGTATTTTCCATGTTAAGACATACCTTTAAATCATAACCACTATGTAGGTTAGCTTAGGAAAGAGATTTCATTATTTACCTTTGTCGTAAATTCTTCAGTAAACAAGCAGTCACTTCTCATTCCAAGCCAACGTCTTGGTTTCATTAATGATTAAAAATTGTTTTCCAATAATATCTAGCTATTTTATACTCTGATCTTTGAAATATATTATCTTCCAAAAAAAATAAAAAATACTATTCATGCTTTTAAGGTGCCCCCATACTTCATGAACATGCACAGGAATGCTGGGAGATAAAAATGTTCTGTCTCCTGGATCCACTGTGCTCACAGTGTTAGCGAAAGGAAAGAAATGCTAGGAAATCAATACACAAAAACTTTTGGAACCAATGTACATCAAAATCAGTTATTGGCCCAAAGCTGATATGGAAGTGGTTATCGTTTCAATCTTAGCAATTAGGTTGTTAGAGTTGGAAGCATCCCAGAGCATTATTACTTGGCAGAAACAAAAGCATGAGACAGCCATGCAACATTTTTAGATTTTAAACATATCAAGGAGCAACATTTCAAAAGTGTCATTCACCTTAGAAGTCAGAGAAGCTTTTGTTTAACCACCTTTCTCACTAAAGGCTACGTTTTCCCTCTGTTTTAGTGTACTGTGGAAGATGATGAGGGCTAAAGTGACAATCTTGGCAATAATTATCTCCAAATGACCTCATCTCTCAT
Organism: Tapera naevia; assembly: GCA_033556795.1. Classification (NCBI taxonomy): domain Eukaryota; kingdom Metazoa; phylum Chordata; class Aves; order Cuculiformes; family Neomorphidae; genus Tapera; species Tapera naevia. Next base: position 14,100,857 of record JAUMJJ010000038.1, read on the forward strand.
TTATGCAAGTCCTTGAGAATGGTGATGAAAGAGGCCATGAAAAAAACCTAGGCTTACGGACATGAGTTCTTCCATCAGGCAATGCTACGGGTAAACAATGGGCAGGAAGAAGAGGCCTCTCTCTGCTGCTCTGCTAATGCTCTTCTAGGCTCTTCTAGCTAAACATACAAAAAAAAAATGCAGAGAAATGCCTGGCACAGAATTGGAACCAGCACTCTAGTGCTTGAGATGTTGACAGCATTCAAGCTGATTAATTAATATCAGTAAAGCCCACTGAAAAAGGTTAATAGAGCACTTTAACATGCAGTGATATTATCATGATCATTAGGACAGCATATTTCTTTCTTTGCTAATATATGTTCTTTTATCAGCTCAATAAACTGATGTAGGAGTGCAATTTTTCAATTACATTTTCATAAACAGATGGCAGAATTTAACAAATTAATCTTTTGAATAACGGTACCATTATGAAGCTTGTACTTGTACATTTTTTGCTCTGAAGCTTTTGATACCAAATCTCAATAATATCATTCTCCTTAGTTCAGAGTAGTTTCATTTTCCTAGGTTGCTGTATAATGATCTCTGATCTGATATGGGTGACCATAGGTAGTAAGCTTTATTTAGTAAACAAAAGATGTTGTTTGTCCAAATTCATAGGCATATTAATGAAAGCTTAACCTTCCTGATGATTATTCTTTTGAGCTAAAACATGCTGTTGCAGGGCAGAAACAATACTTAAGTGCAATTCCAGAACACATCTTTTGTTCCTAAATCTTATTCCTCACAAGAGCTAAATGATGCCCCATTTATAACACTTTCAATTCACAGAGTCCACATGTGGCCATGTCCTAGGATTGCCAGACACAGTGTACTTTGCAGAAACCTAAACCTCATAAATCTCCAGAAATTCCTGACATCTATTATGTTTACCTTCTGCTGCTGATGAGCCTGTTGGGCTCTGTACAGAGGAAATTACAAGCGCTCCAGAAGATTTGGCAAGAAGATGCTAGAAGAAACAATGGGCAAAAAAAAAAAATCTTAACTGAAACATCACATCCAGCTTTGGCTACCATTTACATATTTGAGATTACAGCTAGTCAAATGGAAATTCCATTGAAATGGAATAAATTATTTTCAAAAATCCCTATCTGATTAGTGTTAGTTAGGTCTGAAATTAAACATGTTAAGCTACACTCAGTGTAACTTATGGAATGCAGCTAAGGTCTTAACATTCATGCTGAAATTCAGTCTGTTTATACACTTTTCCAATCAAGAACAAAAGGCAGTTGTATCCTAGAGCTTTTTTTTCCTATCATCTTTTTGCTCATTTCCATTAATCTATATTACAAAATGTCTTCCTTTACCTAAGAGATGTTAGGAGACTGTTGTAACAGCTGCTAACTAGTAAGGAAATGCCAGCAGAAATATTTTACGGTCACACATTTAAATACCACTGGAAATTTGTTTATAGTTAATGCCAACTGAAATGCTTATGTTCTAGGCATATTTTGCAGAGTGATCAAAAATCAGTAGTTCAAAAATCTTAATCCACAACAGGGCTGAGGGCCAAAGAAAATTGAATTAGTTAATCATGGAAAGAAAATGAAGTCGCAAGCTTTAAAACTTGTTTGCTAAATAAAATAA
>JAUMJJ010000038.1:14107500-14152500 GCA_033556795.1 Tapera naevia
ACACAAGCAAGGTTTTTTTGTGCCAGCTAGACAGCATATCCCCTCCCATAACATCCAGAAAGGAAAACGCAATCCAGAACATTACCTTCTTCACTGCCTCAGATATACAAATTTGCCTAAGGCCACAGAAAAGGGGGGGTGGAGAAGATTTTCACAAAAAAATACAAAAAAGCACTTTCTAAAACAAGAGACAAAATTAAACTCCTTTTTTTCTTATGTAAATCAAGCAACCATTTAGACCAATTAGTATGCAACCAATGTTATTTCTAGAATTTAATGCCATGTTTATTAATAAAGCAGACAAGTCAACTCACAAAATAGCCTGCCTCCTTGCAATGCAAACAGAGCTTTCCTTTCCATACAGTGTTCCTGAGTGGGGGAATTCTTACACCAGTTGCTCCATAATGAATAAAAATTACATTAATATAAAGGAGCAAGAAGAATCTGAAAGCCTCATTTCCTTTTGTCTAAATCCAACTCTGTCCAGTGCAGAATATTGTTCCTTGTAACCTGGATGTGTGAAGAACAGCAGGCTCGGCTTTTCAGCTTGCTTCATCAGCTGTGAGCTTTAATTTGAAGCACTTTTGCATCAAACTTACTTTTTTGCCAGCCCATCCTCACTAATGTTGCACCACCTAAAGCATTCAGTCACTACTCAGCCCCCAAGCTAGCCAAGCATATCAAGTGTGCCTGCAACACTCACAGCCTAATGAACAATGCACAAAAACAAAAGTAACAGCAAGACTCCTATTATCTGATCTTCGGTAAAACACAAAAACTGCCTCCTCTCGTACAGAGGAAGTGCCACTAAGCCTGCAGGTGTGAGCCAGTTAAAAGAAAAGGCTTTGGCTAAATAGATTCTTTGACTGCCAGGGATTAGAGTCATGGCACCGGTGGTAACACACATCTTTTCCTTTAATTTACAAAATTTTCTCACGAGTTTGCAAGAGTTCACCCCATCAGGGGCTTTCTGAGGCCATTGAAATGTCTTAAGTTTTAATTAAGTTGGAGTTGTCAGAAGAAAGCTTTTTTTTGGCACAGAGTCAGGGTCATTAATTACTGCTATCTTTGTTTCTTTCAGAAAAAAAGAACTCTACTGACTTGTTGGGTTACTTATACAGCCTACGTTTTCTATCCTACAGTCCTTATTCACCTCCAAGCAAGGCTTGATTAAGCAGTTTACCAATTACTTCCATCAATCTGTTTTACAAATCCTATGGGTAATCTTAACTTCAGAAGCTTTTCTCTCTGCTGATTTGAGGTACAGTAGTAATGAAAGAAGCATTATTGTTAGAACCACAAAGCATTTTAAAATTCTAGATTTTCCACCCTAAATGGTGCCTGAATCATATTCCTGATTTTATCATTTTGTACCCATCCTCTTAAATGCTTGTAGCTGGATCATCAGTTATTAGCAAACACAAGCCACACTGCATAAAACTAAGCACAATAAACATAATTTCCTTACTAGCTTGCAATTGCAGGGTAAAAGTTCATGTTTTCTATCAGACATATAAATACCTGCAGACAAGCTAGCATTCATGGTATCTGCATTTCATAATAGTAGAAATTTTATTACTAGGTGCCATTAACCAGAAAATGTAAAAGTCTAGAATAATTAAATAAAATTCTTACCACTTAACAATTATTCACTGACCTGAGTAAAGGCTAATTTGTAGGCTTTGTTTCTACCAGACGCATTCACATCATAAAAAAGTCAACACCTTAACTGGCACTAATTTGCTGCTTCATCAGAGTCTGAGATATGGCAAATACACTGTCTGTCTCATTCCTAGAGATAATGGTCTCGAGGCTCACTATGAAATATAGTATTATATAGCAATATGCTATATATCTATTCATATATAAAGTGAAGATTTTGATTTCTAATCTTGTCTATTTTTTGCCTCTGGTGATTACTAACTTTGCATGCACACACAATTAACATATATTCCTCTAAAACAAATACACTACAGTTTGATACTCACATATTTTCAGATAACTGGTAAAATCTTGGCTTTATACTAAGTATTTTGCATAAATACAATGAGAATCATTAGAAAGCCTGATAACCATGTATCTCTTAATATACCTCTTGTTCATTTAAATGGAGTTTGTTTTATTAAAATTCTCAAATTCCTTGAAGCCTGCAAAAGGCCTGTGTTAAACTACATACTTTGTACTGTTTTTAATAAAAACACTGGCAAAATAATGTTTTCTCACAAACTCTGATTTGGATTTCTGATTTATGGAGTATACCATTTTGAGCCACTCAGCTCAGCAAGTAGCTGCACAGAGACTGCAAGTCTTGAAATGTCTGTGTGTAGTATAAATTATTTTGATCCTCCCTTGAGTATTTACTTAATTTCTCCCCCATTTACTGTACTTCACATAAAATGACAGAAGCAAGGTAGAACCTACTAAAAAGCTAGGAACACTACTAAGAGCATTAAGCAGCTCCGGGAAGTTAAGATACCTGCAACATACACAATCCGCTGTTAAAGATACTTCTTTGCTGCAATGTGTGAGTCTGTCTGTTACCTCTGTTCCTAAATCCAGCAACAAAAATAACAATCCCATAGAAATTATGGTGGCTATTTATTTGGTGAAATACTGAAAACTGGTACTACAAAGAGATTACAAAACTGTATTGAAACTTTTCATTAAAAAAATTCTTAATTTGTAGCATTTTATTTGTAACAATTTTATTGTAGAACCGATTACAAAAGCATCACGGAATTGCATCAGTCCTTGTTACTGGTTTAATTTTTTTCACCTTAGGTCAGACTACCTCTGTCATCAAAAGCAACCCAGCCAGTACACTTATTGTCTACAGGACGATTTTGTATACAAATACATAGCTTTCATCATACCCCTAATTCTTTCCACATACAATCCCATTGTCACCAGTTTGGCCAGTGTATATCCACAACTTGTTGCTGAAGTGTTCCTGAGATGGGAGACTGGAAGAACCAAACCTCAGGGACGTGGTCTCCCATCCTTAGGCTTTTCAGGCAGCAGTCACCACCAGTGTGAGTTACGGCACCTGTACCTGACTGCACTTTAGAACTTTGGACTGCTGTTTTCTCCTCTAGCAAAGACCTTATCCAGCCTTTTCAGAATTTCATCTTACTTTTATTGACTTCTGTAGTTGAACAATATCTTTTAAAAACATCTCTCTGCTTAAATAATTACACACAGAAATAAATACACTAATGAGAGCAAACCTACCAGGCTGGCAGTGTCAAAAAGCCCTTTAAGAGGTTTGCACATTTTATTCTACAGCTAAATGTGCAATTCTAGCCCTTTTCAGCCATGATGAGAAATGAGAAACTTTAATAGCCCAGTTCTGATCTTAAAGATTGTGTGTGTGCACCAGCATATATGTTTTAAAAATCAGATTTTTTACATGAACACAGTAAATCAAAAGCTGTTTTAACAAGCTAAGTAACAAGGTATTAAGATGCATTTTTCAACAGACGAGGTGGAGACTCAAGATCTGTAAACTGATCAACACAAAATGTACTACAAGTACAGTGATAAAACTGAAGAGTTTGTACATCTTTTCTGAATATTCAACTTGTACTATTCACTCTGTTCTTAGTCCTTTATTTATAACCCCCCCTTATTTTGGTTGTTAGAGAAAACAAGCACCTACTACTTCATTCAATATTGCTGGATTATATTTTAGCTGGGTATTAGCTTGCAATTTTGGCCATGATTTTAGCTTGGTACCTACAAACATATATTGAGGCTACTTGATCTGAAGGATCTTCCTGTCTCACTAAGTGTATTGTTAATAAGTCTAAGTAAGAGTGAAATAAAACCCCAACATGGAAAAGTACCATTATATTGGCACAACCTCCTAAATGTGATATTGATTTCATTATGAAATATGATTTCTGTTCTTTATCAAGCAACAGGTCTGACTTTGAGACAGGTTCGTCTACCAGTAGCAAAAGTTAGTAGTGTTAGAGCATTCAACTGTATTGGCAGCTTCACTGAAGGTCAACAAAAAAGTATTTTTCCATGCTGATATTAAGAGATATTTTATAAAGTAAAACAGAGAGCAGTAGACTATTTCAGTTTAATAAAAAGGACCTTTTAATGACATTAGTAACTATAAATCTTTACTGGAAACATTACTGAAATACTTATTTCTCTTTTGTTTTCTTATCACTATGTCAGTACATATATTCTACAGTATCTGGTTTGACATGATAAATTATAATGGACAATATCTAAATATTCCCTGTTCTGTCAAGGACATGGGCAAGGGAGATATGCTTAATTAGCAGCCAAGGATGTCACCTGACTCATTGTAAGTAAGCATGCTTTTGAATATAAGAAATAGAGCATTGGCAAAAAGGCCCAGGCAAATAGGATGTTTGGCTTTCTAGGATCACTAAAAGAAGAGAAAACCAGCTGGATACAAATCAAAGGTCTGCAGCACCCACACATGCCTGGAGCAACAGCTGTACTTACTGAAGTGCTATTAGCAACTGTTTCATCGTGCTGTACCTTGCTTCAGGATCCACTGTTCTGAAGGACAGTATTCCCTGCATTTCAGCTTCTACAAAAGACAGCCCTCTTCCAGGAGAGAAGGCTTGGGTAAAAAGATAAGTCACCTATGCAAAACGCAGAGTAAATTATCAAGATTCACCACCTGGCTACATTAGAGTGGGGCATGCATAGTAGTACATATATTTATATTCATATTCATATTCATATTCATATTCATATTCATTTTCATTTATATTTACCTACATATAAAATTACTTGCAAGTGAGTGGTTGAAAAATACTCAAACTCTAAATGTTCAAAAATCTAAAAGTACTGGTAAAGACAAGCATGTTTTAATATGGTCTTTTCTTCTGGGCAGTCTTCCCTCATCTACTGTCTCAGGGAAGAAAGCTTACACATCCTACCACATACCACTTCACAATGAATTGGACCACTTGGGTTAGGGCATTTTATTGTAGTTCGTTTGGTGCCAAGATGTCATGGTTAACAAAATATCTGACCCAGAAAAAAAACAAAACGAATGAGTTTGATGTCCAAAGATACTTAGTTAAACAATAACTACTGTTCATTTTACTTGCCTTGTATGGAAACATGAAAATTAAAACTGAAAAAGACAGCAGTGTTCATCCATCCGTGCAGAATGACTTTCTATTATATGCTTCAGAATTCGTTGTCCAGTCTCATTTCACTATGAGAGAGCTTCCAATCACTATACTTATTCATAATTGTTATTGTTTCATGACATGCCTAAAGCTCTGTGTAGTATTATATCTGTGGTCTTATCATAGTCTATAGAAGGGGGTCTATCCCTTTTCTGTTTTATAACATAGCACAAGAGCAGAACTGCTGGGAGATGGGAGGCTGTTGGCTGCAGTATCATATTGCAAACTCATACCCCATTTGCTGCCCTCTATCACCCCTAGGCTCTTTTTTCAACATCAGTTCTTTATAAGCATCTTTCTCCGGTTGAATATCTGCATTTTGCATTATTATTTCAGCAGATGTATCAGATTCCATTTGCCAGGTTGAATCCCATTTTGTGATTTCCTGTCCATATTTCTAGTCTGTTCTCACTTCTTTTTACATCTTTGCACTCTGTCCTCACTGGTGTTGGCAACACCTCCCAGTTTTAGTATGACCTGCAGATTTAATGAATGGTCTGTTTACCTCCCCTTCCTTAATCACATGATCAACAAATTGAATCTTTCATTCATATCCGCAGAACACCTCTGAATACCTTACTCCATCCCCAGAATACAACTTGCACTCCAGCAACCAAATGGAAATTCACATGACAATACGGGCATATTTAAGTTCAACTCAACTGCCTAAAATCTTTCGCAAAATTCACTATCTCTTCATTTAATCAAAGTTCTATTACGTTATATCCTCCATATTATTTTTTTCTTATACCACAGTTTACAAATATTTTTGTCTGATTTTCTGCATTGAAATTAATTTATTCCCCTTATTATGTTGTATCCTCTGGAAACTGCATTCCTGTGTTACCTCAGGAAGTGGTCCAAGGTTGACTTGGACCCTCAGAACCCATGTTCTCTTCCACGTTTCCCAGAGAAGAGCTGCAAAAAGTGGAGGGAGTTCCACTAGATGGCATGATCTCTCCTTTTTCCTAAACCATTAGAAGTCCCTGGGTGCACCCACTTAGAACCAGGTGTTTGGAAGAGTAAAAGGGAGAGTCAGATCAGACTATGAACCCAAGAAGCCTGTGGGAAAGCAAGCCCAGAAGACCACTTATGTTATTTTATCAGCATGCTCACTTTTCTTTCCTTATTCTGTGTGTGTCAAGTTCAGGAGCGAACTATGGTCAAGAACTCTTTGAAGCACAGCTCCATCTTATTCATCTCCACATGAGGCAGTTAGAGGGGCCAGGCAACAGGAAGGAGGCAAGTAGCACCTGCCTGGATATTCTTGGCCTCCTGGAAATGCCTTTGGGCTTAGCAAGGGAAGACAAGAGAAAGGAGGGGGTAAAACCTTCAGTGTCAGAGTAATGATATTTGTTATCTTATTTCTTAATTATTGTTATTACTTCAAATAGACCACACATCTTTGTGCAATCATGAAGATATGTACATACAGAGCATGAACCAAGAAAAAGCTGTAGGCCTACCGTTCTCATTCTTCAAACCACTTTACTTTTACGTCATCTTCAACTAAGACATAACAAGTTGAAAATTAAATTGTTTTATCATAAAGATGGTTCTTGCAGCTTCAGTAAAGTGCCTGTCACACTACTACATTTTACAAACAACAGGCAGACTTACGTTAATTACCAGAATTACTTTTTTCCTTTTAGTAAACATTGGTATTAGATTTGCTTTTTGCCAGCCCTATGATATTCCTCAATTGTACTTTACTTTTCAAAAATAATTACTAGTGATTATGTAAATTCATTTTCTATGTCTCTTAAGACCATATTATTTTTATCATCCAGACCTGCTAATTTGCATTTATTCCATTTTTTCTAAGTATTGCCTTACTATTTTTATCAACAACTATTTTGAAAAGGTCTTAATTACTTGTACTATTATGTCCTTACTTCTTTTATTTTTCTTGACAAAGACTGATTTTGAAAGTAGCTCAGCACATCAGCCATTCCAGAGCCAGCTTTTATTTTGTCACTTTCTTCATTTATTATTGAGCTTGCTTTTTCAATCCATTATTTCTTTTTTTCTCCAACATATTTGAAATGCTATTCTTATTTCCCCTGGCTCCTTTGGCTAGTATTAACTCATTCCACTTTTGCATTTCTTTTAACTTTCCCAAGTCTTAGAAGAGTTTTAATTTTCCTGGTTGTTTCCTTCTTTCATTTTTGCCCTAGAAGAGACCTGGCATACACAGATCTTTGAGCAGCCCCTGCGGAAACTAGAATGACTTCGTATTTCATATACTTTCATTCTTCTCAGAACTACAGTTCAGTGCCTTTCAGAGAGAGGACCTGGAAAATATGATTGGGTATAACTGATTGCTACTTTCAACAGGGACTGAGCTTTAAAACATAAACAATTTGGCAATCATGTGACTCAGTTTCTCCATCAGTAAAATCTGTTTATTATCTGTGTCACCAGAGGACTGTGAAAACACGTATTTAGTATCAAAATATCCCCTGACTTTCTCAGATGTCATAAACATGGAGACTGTTATGATTTTATGAATTTCTACCATTGCTATGTTCCTGAAAGGGAGAAATAGGCTAAATTATTTCCTCCCTTTCACACTCAAACACCTTGAAGGACCTATGAAATGACTCAAATGAGTCTAGCTGAAAGTAACAAAAAAAGGTAGGGTTTCCTTAATTTATTATATATGAATAAGATTTTAAGCAGTCCTTTGTGTATATTAGGTGTCATTTTCGGTCTGATTAGCAGTTGTCAGCTGCAAAATATTCAAATACCTGAGATGTTTTGCAATTTCCTTTGTTTACAGAACTTAAAAAAGACATTGGTTTAGATGTGGTGTGGTTTACAGTGCTACTCTCCTTTTGGGTAGAAAAGGCACATCCTAGTAAAATTCAGCCCCTCAGAACTCAGTGAGTTTTGTACAAATTAAAAATTACTGCTTGCAAGGCTATGGAAAATAAATTGAGACCAGTAATGGAACACAAAATTGGCACTCCTAACCCTGAATTAAAAAGTAAATAATAAAAAATGTTTGCTAAATAATCTGACAAATTTCTAGCTTTGTTGCCACTAATTAAACTGCTCAAATGTGTGCATGAGTACAGCAGCAACTGGCACAACAGCCTTTACGGAGGAGGGAAATACAATGGGACCATAAAATCTTGTATTTTAATAAGAAAGTTAGTCAAGAACAGCTGAAGTAGTCTCAGAAATTGAGTCAGTTCTTTCCTACTTCCATCTCTTCTTCTCTCAAATCTAAGCTTTGAAAGGAAAATAAAACTGAAATTGAAAATTTAAATGATAATTTTAAATGTATGGATATCCAAATCCCATATGTTCCAGAAAAACCCCAATGACATTAGTACACCACAGTGAAAATAAATGTTCTGATCATTCTTCCCCTCTTCAGCTCTTTGCTTTTCCAGGTGGCTGCAGTGAGATCTCTTGCCATAATGGAGTACTCCAATCTTTGATACTTAATTGTACTGATTACTGTTTGGCAATGAACCAGCTGGTTGGCCTGGGGACAGATAATTCTATTTAACGGCTCATCACTAGAACTTTACCAGCATGCAAACAGAAATCCTGCTGCTGCCAAAAAACTGTAAGAACATAGGAGGCTAATCATACCTGGGAGACATCTAATGACATATGCAGGTAAGTGACCACTTAAAAAAATGAAAGACAAAAGGCTGAAAAACACTGAAAAACTTGAAGCAACAAAAATCTAAAAATCCACAGTAAAGATACACTTTTATCTAAAGGGAAAATCAACTAAAGTCAAAACAAGTAGGTTTTTTTATGTTTAATTACCATTACACTTATATTAGCTTGTTACTTATTGTTTGCGTAATTTAGGCTTGAGGGAGGAATATGTGAAGAGTCCTGCTCCAAAAAAATTTCAAGGAAATAATTTATGAGAGCTCACAGATAAGAGCCTTTAGATTTGACATTTTGATTTCTGTAATAAATTGTTTTACTTAAAAAGTAAAACATCATGTAAATTAATTCAACCCTCAAGCAACATGTAGAAATGCCTCAGACATGTTTCAACAAATGTTCAGTCTTCAGCTATGTTCATTACAATGTTCTACTATGATAATAAGTGCTCTGTAAATCAATAAGTAAAACTACACAGTTCCCAATTTAGAAATGCAGCTTCTGTCTCCTCTTGTCCTTAGCAGAAGCAAATGGCATTGGTACTGCTGTGTCCTCTCCTCTACTGTGACTGCGAAAAGATTATGAAAGGCATTTCATATGACTGGTTATGAAAGACAAACTCAGTGAGGAAGAAGTATATTTGTTTCCTGCCATCAAGAGTTCCAAGGATACTAAATAAATAGGGTCAGCCTCACTTTTTTGACCTTCCACCTCATTCTAGTCTTCCCCTTTCACACGTGCTGCTTGATGCAAGGTCAGTAGAGTTTATTTCTTGAAGTACTAAGTCAAATTCAAATTGAAGGTGCTCATCTAAATAAATAGACTTTACAGCACAAAAAATGAGTTTGTATTACGAACATTAAAATAAAAAATATCAAATATAAGCAAATACAGTGGATACAGTTTATTGTAGCTTTTCCTTATTCATCAGATTTGCAGAAGAGCCTAACACGCAGATCTCACAAACATACATAAGAGGAGACACAATACCTTTGCAGGTACTGAATTTCTGTGGAATGCTCTGTACAAACGTAGTAGAAAACAGCATCACTTAACCATGTAATAAATCGTGTCTGCACATTGTGATGTGCTTACATGTCTCAATGCACAAATACAGAAAACAGGTGTGTATGGATGTGCATACACAAACACAAAATCAATGTTACAACACGACATCTCCTGATATTGCAATTAATGTCTTAAACTTGACCAGGTTAAATACCACAGGTTTTCTATCATACATTCAGAATAAAGAGCTGAAGTGAGAAGCTGTAGAAGCACCTATTAAAAGTTCATAGATGAGTCCCTAAAAATACACGTTTACGGTAAAAGCAATTGAACTTACAGAGGCAATAATCAGGATCACAGAGCAAAATATTACTTAGAAGAACATAAAAATATAGCAAATAAAATGCCTTCTAGTACTACCAACAGTAATATTGCAAAGGTGATAGTTATTTTCTACAGATCTAAAGTTACCTTTTGGGTCACATACAGTCTGTGAAATTTTGTATTTTACTTTCCTTAATAGTTTCACTAGAGGCTTTAATTTTCCTTAATTTGCCTCATACAATAAGTTAGGTACAAAGATACCAATAAACAGAGTGAGTGAATTAGCTGGGGTTAGAAGCAAGAGGTCTGTTAGGCAGCTAGTTCTTTGAACACTGGACCATGTAATGTTAAATGACTTAAACATCTGTGCAAGAAAAAAATAAATCCCGAAGGGTCAAATCCTGTAGTCTTTACTCAGACAAAATTCCCATGGACTCATGGGATTCGACCCTTAGTTGGGAACATACGCAGGTTCAGACCATCTTTTTCAAGCTCAAATGTGGAAATTCTCTTTGGACCCAAGAAGTCCTTAGGGAAGGGCTTTCTGATACCACAAGCGTCTAAGACACCAGTCTGGGCTAATCACTAACAGGTTAGCATCTCTGAAAATAATACTGTCTAACAGCAGAGGAATGTGTAGTCTGGTTCTCATAAAATTTCAAACCTGGGACAAAATAGAAGAATCTGGTAGGGCTACTTCTTTTTTTTCATCTGAATTAATAACACATTATCAGTTTGGTAAGAAAATATGAACTGTTATTATTAAGCTTCCAGATATACAATGAAGCTTGGAAGCAAAAGTAGCAGTAAATATTTGCTACTGCATATTCACAGTAAATGATGAATACTGAATATCTATTTTTCAGTATCGTTACACTTTATAAATAGTTTATGGATTATACCATTATAAAACCATAAAATCATTCTAAATCTCAACATCCTTCGAAAAATAAAAAAAAAATCCATCACAGCACAGAATAATCAACAGTAAGTCTACCTTCAACAAAATAAAATAACATTCCTTAAAGAAAGACAAGAAGTTCACCTGGCAAACAAAGATAAAAGCCAAATTCCAATATATGTCAATCCATTTGCTTTAAAAATAATGGACACAAAATTTGACCCAGTACCTCCTGTTTGTTCCTGTTATTTTCAAAAAAACAGTCACTGATTTTCTAGGGGGTGTATTTTCAGCTTTAGAGGCTTATCTTGATACAGTACAGGCCAAATTTTCACAAACAGTGAACAAAGGAGGCTAGTATCTGCAGGTGCTCACCACCTCTGCAAATGCAGTTGTAAGGTATATGAACCAGGGCATCCTCATTAAGCAGCTGCTTTTGAACAGCTGGTACAAAGTGCTGGCAAACTTTATCTGGCCACCTTACCAGGCTGATGGATTTATGTATTCACCCACAGGAGAAAGAACCCAGGGTATCATATGCTCGCAAAGTGAAGGGGAAGTTTGTCACCTGGGGAAAGCATGCAGAGATCAGAGGATCTAAGTACTGCTGCAAAAACTCTACTCCCGGCAGGCGTCTTCATTCCTCTTATAGGGGGCTCTCTCTGGATACAATGTCCTGAGGACCCACAGACTTGAATTTTTCACAGCCATATTCCTTTTTCTTAGGAATCCTTACAGAAGTAGGGGGAAAGGTGTTATTAAGCATTCCTTAGCTATTCCTTAGCTATCGCACATAGCATATGTCCATTGCTTCCCCTGGAAGAGATCCTAGATGTGCACAGCAATCAACACAAGGTCTCAGTATGAAAAGGGATGGCCTATACTAAGTCATTGTGTTTCAAAAAGGGAAGGGACAAAAATTTCAAAGCCACAGAAGCACATCTGCGTAGTCTCACTATACAAATTTCAGACCTGGTAGCGAAAAGAAACTACATAAGTGAAGCAACTGAAGCAACTTTAAAAGCATTTTCTGATGGAGGGGGAAAAAATATTTTTTTTATTTAAAAGATCATTTAAAATATAAGACATTTGTCCTGAGTACTTATTCCTAGTTATTGTATTGTTTTAGCCTACTGAAAAGCAAAATAAAAGGCACAAAGTCCCTTCCCCTAAACAAAATACAGAAGAAAAAATTGTGATGTCAAGTGAATCCCACTTTATCACTCTGCCTGGAATTTCTATTGCAGAAACAAAAGTCTGATTTATTTTTAAAGCATTTTAAACACATACCAACATTACTTGGAAACAGGCCAGGTAAAAAAAAATTCCATCAGAACTGACACCCTACAAACACATGTTACCAGTAACCGCTATTGAGCCTAAAGAAATAAATGAAATGCTATACCTTTGGCAATGCAACACTTGGCACTTTGTCAAAGATTCATAGCAGCAAGGTATATATCTACTTTAAATATACAGTAAACTCAGGACTATGTATTAAACACATTTACCCCTCTCTCCCTTTAAGAGAAGTCTTCTGTCCCACAACTTTTTAAATTAATTTAAGGACTTTTATAAACTGAAACACTGCAACTTTTATTCCACAGCTCACCAAATATCATGACTATGAATTCTCAGAAAATCTAATCCTTATGAAAACAAGCTTTTTCTGACTGTTAAACAGTCTGACTTTAAGAAGAGGAGAAGAAGAGTATAGGTGGTGATAATTTTGAGGTGAAAGAATACTGTCTTGAAAACAGCATCTCTAACAGAAGTGATAAAAAGGTTTACTAGGGTTCTTACCATCTCTCGAAAATCATGGCCTGAAAGGCCCTCATCATTATCTCAGTAGTCAGATAAGAGGGAACAAATGCAAATTTAATATAAACAGTGGTGGTTTCCGGGGTTAAAAGCTACCTACAATATCCTTGCTGGCTGCATTTTTACCTACTCCATAACAAAATAAGCCAAAACAAACAGCAATTTTCAAACGGGCAGAAATGTTTCTGTAAACAGTACAAAGTGCACTTACGGAGTGTTTTACAGCAAGCACATGGGTAGACTTAAAACACTGAATATTTCCTTGTATTTGGGGGTAATTTAGCCTCATGGTTTTTACTAAAATGTTTCCATGGATAGAAAAAAAAAAATAATAAATAAAAAAAGATCAGGTATCTCTGTAAATAAGGCTTCGACTCAGTTGCTAAGAATGTAAACTCACCAAAAGACTGAGAGCAAATTCCATCTCTCTCAACTTGTACTTTTAATGCTGGCATTTGAATACTACATCTAGAATACAGCCACTGAAGTCAGGAGGCAAATGTCATATATGCACCTCTCCTTAGTAAACACGCTGAAAAAAATTCTATGCCACTACTACAACACGTGGAGGCATGAGAACTGAGACTTTATAGCAAAAGATAAAGGTCTGAAAAACTTTAAGGTTATTCAAGTGCTATTGTATGTGAACTTGTACGAGAAATCTCATGCATTTCTGGTGCTGATGAGAAGCGTTAATTTTAAAATCTGTTCACTAGCCTAAAGGTGTGAGGAAAGATGGCCTTTGTCCTGCTCAGCTTCTAACAGTAAATGATATCACCTTTTAGGAATTTTTTTCTGGTAATGAAAACCATGGTGGGCTGGAGGGAGAGAACAAGGGACATCTGGATCCTCTTCTGGAATGACAATTAGGCAGTGGTCCATATTAACAACAGGCAGCCAGTAAAATCACCGGTCTCATGCATCAGATACAAAGTGATTACCTTCAAATATTGATTTTACAGCAAGACTGGTCCCAGAGGTTATAATGGTTGTTGCTTGTTTCTAAGTGGACAGGGTTTTGAGCACTGGAAGTGAACTCCGCAAGGAACTATTACTTCCCAACAAATATTTCATGTACTTTTGGTGGTTAGTGCTGTGAAGACTATCCCAACAATAAGTGCCTCTAGGGGATTAGAAGAAATTATTAGGCCAAACTGTATTGTTGCTCCTCCCTTTCCTCGTCTTTTGTGTCACACTGACTTAGGACTTTTTGCTAGTAGACTTAAAGTTCTCCAATTACTCTAATAAGGCCAGTGAGTCACACAACTCTCCCACTGCCTGAAGAAATCAGGGTTTAGATAAGGGTTAATGGTGTATAGATCAAGATAGGACAAGGTTACACTGGTTCGCCACAGCACACAGGAAAAGGCCCAAATGCTTTCTGGGGTTGGATGGACATACCTGCTTTGAGGTTTTTACACTTGTAATGTATGGATATTTTGAGATACAACATATCTGGGTGTTCAAAAGCCAGGCAAAAACATGCGTGCTTTTCAGCACAGCTGTGTGTTCTTCTGTGTGTCATTCGTTACTGCAGTTCATACTCTTCCTCCAGAAAAAAAATGACCTGCATGCAGCCTTTCCCCAAATGTATGCCACATCTGAGTCTCTTTGAGAGACCTGTGTCTTTAAGGATGCCAAGGACAGCTGATGCAGCCCCTCAGAGCCTCCAAGAGCAGCAGGTGGCAGCAGGGCCAGGATTTGGTGCAGAGCCCAGCTCTATCACCCAGGCTGGCTCCTCTGAACCTCACTTATGCCTTAGGCATCTACTGTACAATCAGTCCTAATGACCTCAAATGAGCATCTCTTGTGCACTTCCCTCAAGAGCTACAGTAATTTTTTCTACTTATGGCCACTTGTGAAGACCACTGAAAAATGGCAGCTAGTGCTGAAAGCAGCTGCCCCCTTATTTAGCAAATTTTCTCATAGATAGCACTTATGCTTTTGACACTGCAGCTGCTACTAGTTCCTGTCTATGTGAATCTTTAAGAATTTCTCTAAATGAGGATTTCTAACTTGTCAGAATATGTTTCCTAGCACAATTTACAAAGCCTTTACCTCAGCTAGATTGAGATAAACCTTCAGAGGAAGCTTAGGTTTTAACGACTAGCTTTTAATACAAAAGTTTACATTGCCTGGTTATGTCATGTTTAAAACGGGCTAGCCAACACTTTCTCATTAAAGCTGTTAACCAAAATATTGGCACCTACGCACTGCCTCAGTTTCTGCCTCTTCCTCCTGTGTCCAACAGCTGCTTCCAGATAAGGTTTATAACTTCGGGCATCATGAACTGGTGTCAGTGGAAGCCCCTTGACCACAGAGTTTAGCTGCCCCAACAAAAACAAAGTTTACTGACTTTCGTGAAGTGCCACAACATCTATTGCATCAGCCATACTCCCACAGAAAATGAAGTCAGTTGAGAAATCTGCAGGCCTATTGGAATTTAATTAACTTTTTTTTATGTATTTTTAAAAATGTATTTTTTAGTTGTAACTACTTGGGCTTAAAATACTGTAAGACTAATACTGGGAAAAGATTCCTTTTTTGCCATTTCAAAAAAGTATTTTCATTTTAGAAATTTGGAACAGCAAGCTTTACACTGACAGTGATCTTTATTTTGGATGTAATACAAAAATTGCAGCCTTTAACTGTTTAAACTACTGTTGGTCTGTTAGGTACCTTTTGCTACACACATAACTTCAGGTAACCATATATCCATATATTAGATAGCTCATTTATTTACCCTAGTACATATCACTTTAATTGAAGTTAATGCCATTGCAATATATAAAGAATGCCCCTAACAGTCCAACAAAAAACTTGACTGAAGCACGACAAAACCACATTTGAGCAACCAGTTAAAGCACAATTAAAATAGTAGTAATGAAAGAAGTTGTGAGAGCATTTTTACTGTGTACTTTCCCATTCAATGCAATTGGGGAAATTAATAAAACATGAAACTTCTAGTAAAATCCAGATAGTTTCACGATTTTACAGCAGTGTTCTGGAATGATTAGGACACAAAGCAGCTTCTCACTTACAAGGTCTATCACAGGACCAGATACAATAGCAAAATCCTCAAGATACAGAAGCAATTTTTTTTTTCTTTTCCTCTGAGCCACCTCAGGGCCAGAGAGCATCCCAAAGACAGAGACTCGAAACTATGAACACACATTCATTTGCTTCTTCAACACTTCCTGAGGGAATTCATCTGTAAATAACAGTTAGATGTTTTAGGAGTTTCCTGACAAACTATGCGCAGCGTTCCAATACAACTAAGACCATAATAGAAAGAAAGTTGATAGGTGGCATTTATTTACTTATATATTGTTTATGCTATTATTCAGCTCTCACAATATCCCTGCTTATCCATGTTCTAGCAACCATCTCAACTTGGGTAGCACCTTTCTCCCCAAAGAACATCAAAATATTTGTAGTTCTGTCACAGAAGAAAGTATTCTTTGTTAAACTGTGGTTGTCAGAATATAGCCCTTGAATGATGACTCAACTGGGCAGGAGTGTGGTGCATTACTATTATCCATTTACCATTTAATGATACAAACTTTAACATACAGCTCATACCAATGTGTTCTATATTCTCAGTGTGAGGAAATTTCAAATTAGCTACAAAATTATTCAGAAACCTTTAAGCTGCCGTGTTAGTTAAAATCAGCAACCTAAAGAACGGTGACATGAAGATCTTAAAGCAAACGATACGACGGTCTGATCTAAAATGTTTCAGGAATATTGCTGTCAAAATATACCTTTTTTTTTTTAAATCACATCTATATGGGCACCCATTATAAATCTAATTGGGTCAAGCATTTTAATAGTACTTTACATCACTAGTATTAGTGCCAAAAAGTAGTGAAATATCACATATCCACTTTATTTGCCAGGTTTTCTTATTAGATATTTCCTTTTGATCTAATTCCTTAATACTGCATTATTTACTTGTGCTAGTTGAGACAACCTATTTGTCTGTAACTCCAGAGTATTTAATCTTTATAAATACTCTCTCTCTCAGACTTTGAGGTCTATACATTGAATATATCCAGAACTTTCAGGAAAAGCTTACAGTGAACTGACCAAAATTGATCTGTGGTACAGTAACCAATTGATTCCTGTTAAGGCAAATTCCATTTACTGATTTTAGAAAATAAACACAGGAGGATTTTTCCTTACTATCAATGTTTGACGTGACACTCAAGGATACATTTAAATCAGTCATACAGAACTCTTGGATTGATGTAAGAGTGCTAGGTTAAACTCATTTTTTTAAAAAAATTATATTTTAATCCCTAAAGGATAAACATTTATCCTCTAAGATACAGGGATAAAGATTTTAATGGCATCTTGCTTTGGGATTCAAAATAAATAAGGCAAAGATGAGTTTCCATCTTCTTAAAACTAAATTACAGAGATTAAAATATATAAACAGAAAATGAATGTATTCCATTTGCATATTATATTTCGCTCTTAAAGTTGATATTGAAGATTAAGGGTCAGCATTTAATCCTCACTATCCTAATCCCTAAAATTACAAAGACAGGCATAAGTGCATGTCTGCTCCACTAAATTACCTTGAAAGAAAGCAAATTCCGGATGAAAAGGGAAGCATATTTATATTATGGTGATTTAAAATCTGTCGCCTAAACACATCTTCTCCCCTCTATCCATTGACCTAAATTGCACACTAAAAGCTTGCTTGTCTGCAAATGGGCAGCTAACACTTTGAGACAATCCAGAGATTCTTCACTTACGCACAATCATGCCAACTATTTTTCTGACTACAATAAACACTGTCTTGTTCATATTTTGCAGGAACAAGAGTCAAGTTATAAAGTAGAAGAATTTCTTCACTTTTTCCAGCCCAATTCCTAGACATAGCTAATTCTATAAGTTTAAGATTCTGAGAGAAAAACATATTACTGAAAATTAGTAGGTCAAGTATGCTCTCACTTAAACAGTTGTAGCTCTAAGGGGAATTACACCTCTGTGGATACAGTACCTCAGAAGACTTGTAACATAAAACATCCCTAATCTCTAGAAGAAAAAAATTACTTATGCTAGAATGTTACTTCAAGCTGTAAGGCAGTACCGATTACATTTCATGTGGCTGCTTTTCTAAAATATTAGCGGTTTCCATAGGTTGCATAGTGTAAATGAAATTAATGATGCGGCTGGCATTGATTTGAATAAGACAAGGACATCAGCCCTCACTTGTCTGCTGTGTTGCCTTAAAATATTAGGTTGCAATGGAGAAAAAAAAAGTAGATCAACCACCAAAAACATCAGAACATAGAAGACTAAAAGCAAACTGGAGCTCATAGAACTGCGTTCTGGATTTTTACATCGAGCATTTTATGCACTTTCTAATACCACAGGTTGATAGAAGTGCTACACCGTCAAGTGAGGTAAAAATATTGAAGCTGCCCTGTGCTCTTCAGATTTGCCTTAAAAATTGACTGTCTACATTTTTATCGGGATGTTCTAATATTTATTTTTGAAGAATTATTTTATAATTTAAGCCATCTAGGAGAGAACGACTTTATTATGATTATCAAACTGAGCATCTCTGTAATTATAATCATCAAGAGGGCACTAGTTCCCTTCTTTTGAAGTTTATTTAACATAATTTTATACTTTAAGAGAGAGAAAAAAAATCATTGTATAAAACCTATTAGCCAATATGTTTTTTTTCCTGTAGGGACATTTTTATAACTGGCCACAAGTTTCCTTTCTACTTATCAGATATGTGGAGCTATAAAGCTACCAATACACTTAAGAAGACTGAAAAACATCTCAAGCTTAAATAACTGAGTTTGTTGTTTTAACTCTAGTCATTTCTCCATTCAAAGTATATGTCAAAATCCTCCTAAAATAGTTTTCCCACCAACTTTCATCTTCCGTAGGTAGATAAAACCTCTTCCATTAACCCTTTAATTAAAAGGTTCAATCATGTCAAAAAGAAAAAAACACACAACAAATACCGCTGTGATATTTGTTATTTCAGAGCCTAACCCCTGCTGCTTGGTCATGATAGTTACAAAAGCAGACTAATGAAAGCAGCAAAATTTACAATTAATTTTAATTCTAAGGAAAATCATACTACTCTAATCAACTGCCTATCAAATGTCGGTGCAAATTACACTAACAAAAATAATTATTAGGACAGGTTGGCAGAATAAAATTTTCTCCATATACTCCATCTGCATAGAGAATGCCTGTGTGGGAATTACATTTAATGAACAACAAATTACAATTACTAAACTAAATGAACCATCTGCCTTTTTTGTTTGTTTTCACAGTCTCACTGGTACAGGGTGCACTGTCAGCTTAATTGCCATTCAAAATGGCAGACTGACCTATCACCAGACTTGCATGTCCACAACATTTTAACTGAAAAGCTGTAGCAGATGTTTTTAATTTTATGAAGAGGACAAGTATCTTTTATAAATGCATTCAAATCATTAAAGGCTGGTGTTTAAATAATAAAAATAATAATAAGGTGCCTGAGTATTTCAGACTTGAGGGCTTGTATAACTGAATATCCCTAAGCCCTGAATCAGGCATGAAGTATTCATGGACTAGTACTGATAGAAACAAGTCTTGATGGGCTCTATTAATAATTTTTTTCAAGTAAATTCTGTCTCTAGTCTCTAAGAAGTGACCATTATTTTTCAAAGGGGCACACATGAGAACTTGCAGTAATGACACCTATTAATAAACTTCTACCAAGCAGTTTTAAAGTGATTACTTGGATACCTATTCTGGTATCTACATTAAAAAAAAAAAATGAAACCAGTCTCTTATTAGCATATGTCTTGTTTTCACTGAGCTTTCCCTGCTGGGTTTTTGGGGACCATTTTATTGTGTAACAGTTGGAACATTGACTATTATCACAGTCACTGAGGGGAAAGAGAATCTGAACTGGACATCTACTTAATACAGGAACTCCACTTAGTACTGCTGTATGACACAAAAGAAATAGTTGAGGAGAGACTTTTTATTTCTTTATACTTTCTAAAAGGGTGGCTCATCGCTTATTATTAAAAAGTTTAAAATATTTCTGAAATTGAACCTTCTCTGTTGTAGGGGCTAAACTGCTAGCATTAGCAACAAAAGCTTCCTCTTTGCCTGAACTACTACAATCCTTCAAGCCAAACCCAGAAGTGCCACTGCTACAGGAAAAAAAAAAATAAAAAAAAACACATAACAACCAGAAAATTAAAAATACCCCTAAGACTGTATCAGTATCTAGTGAATACTTCATTTCTCTCTGAGACTGTCTGCAAATGCCACTGCGTTATTTCAGGTTTGGATTCAAAAGACATAGTGAAAAAGACTCATGTCTGTTCTAAACAGCTTTGGTTCAGGTCTTTGAGGATATGATCAATAAAAGATAATACAGCTAATATTTTTACATTCTATTTTTATTATTATCTGCATGTTTATTTTCAATTTATTCTAGACTATTGTGATGGCATATAAGACAAAAATAAGTGACTAAAAGAATGGATGTTTAGCTTCTAATTGTATTAAATAATTTAATACATACAGAGTGATACAAAGACAAATTAACCTCTATTTTCAGTTTTCTATAAAGCTGGATATGTGAAGGTGGCTTAAAATCATTCCTGTTTTAGATGAATGTTATTTATCATTAACTACACTAGGAGCTACTGTATGTTGCTTCAGAATAATAGATTTGGCTGGTCTGCATGCCAGTGTCCACTCACATACCCATGTCTGACTTGGGGATTAAAATAATCCTTATTTTCCTCCCCCTTCTACACACCTCTGGCAAAGACTAGAAATAACAAAGAAAATATTCCTCTACAAGGATATTTGACATAAAAAGGTACATTCAGTGCTTACATTACAATATTATTACAATTAATATTTACCATTAGCTAGCTTGTAATACCAGTATTACTAACTACAGTTCTTTGCAGAGATATGTGAGGAAGCTATGATAAAAACCTATTAAATGTTAGTTCATTCCCTGAACAGTATTAATAAAACTGTTTCATTGTCATTTTTACTTTGCAGTAGCCGTGTTTCTCTTGTTATTTGGACTTTATTTGAAGAATCTCTTATTTGAAATCCTTTCACTGGCTTCCCCACCAGTCCACCTAACAGGGTCTGCATAGCTTTCCTTGGGCCAAAGTTGTTGGCTCTATAGTACTTATCATTACAGATTATCTGCCTAGAAAAATTGCATTTAATTTTCCATTTGAGGTCTTTCCTAAGATAATCAATAAGTTTTCTTCCTTTCTACCAGAAGAAGCTTCCCTTTTCTTTTGGGTGAAGCAATATTTTTCACTCTTACGGCTCTTCTTCAAGGCTTACTGACATCTAAAGTGTGGAAATTCTCCAGTACCTTATTAACTCTCTGCAGGGAAAGGGGAAATACAGAAAAGTGAAAATGACCATGCTCAACAACATGCCTCTCCTCAAATAATATTGATGCCCCTATTGCAATTCAAACCTTCTGCTTTCCCATATCCTGTCTGCATTACAGAAACCAGTAATGCTTCTTATGAAGAGAGCCCAGGGGCATGCCTCACCATCTCATGGCTCCATATTGGGTCAAATCCCTGCAGTGCACCACCTTACCTCCCCTTCCCCCATTCCCTTTCAGACCTATTATCCACACACTGACTGAATGGCTAAGGCTGAAGAGTTGCCATGGCAAGACCAAGAGAGCAATCTGGACACAACCTTGTTAGGTCTGGAATGTTTATTCTGATGACAAGGTTCACAACACTGGTGTTTGTTCTTCCTAATCCTTGCTCAGAGAAGAGTGTACCAAACAATTAGTAACAGCTACCACACGGAATTAACATGTTGCTGCAATGCCGACAAAACTGCAGGGAAAAACAGTACCCTGGGTCAAACCATATCTCGCATGGTCCCCGTGTGGACTCTGCAAAAACTAGCTAGCACAGGAGACAGCAGTAGATACCCTGTCCTCTTCCAAGAGGTGGAATATAATGGTTGTGCTTCCTAAAAACATCGAGAGATGCTGTGTGATACTGAATCACAACTGCTCTTAGAAAGATCGATAAAATGTTTCCTGTATTCACCTGAGTTTAAAAAATATATTCAAAGTCTGTACCTTTACATGCTGTACTTAGGGTATCAAATTATCCATGGAGTAATGCTCATGAATTATTACTCAAATGTGAAAATGTAAGTCCACAGACCTATGAATACTCATCTGAATGGAAACTTTTTGTCACATTCTTTGAGCAGAAGCAAATTAATGAGGTGCCAAATGGCCCTTTCTGTCTATTGTTTGTACTTCCAAATTAAATAAATGAAACACTAATTATGACATAGACACTCTTCCCTCATGCTGAGTGATAAGTTGACCAAAAAAACACAACAGACATGCAGATTCTGCTGTTTACTGCTGGAGTAGTATCTAGCCTTAGACAGACTAAAATTGCCAATAGAAAGGCATCTTATTTACATTTGAAACGCTCAGTTCACACATTCCCTTTTGAAGTCTAATGCTGTTGTCAGAGAACATTCACTAAGGAAGACAGAGTGACAGAACACAGGAGTAGCATTATGAATCATACTCTTGGCCCAGCTACTCCAACATGCTGCCTGTGCAAGCAGCTAATAGGTTCACAGAAAATCAGGGTACAAACTCAAGCCCTTAAGAGAGCCTAAATGAGTATGCAGTATGACAAGGGATCCTTGTCTGACCCTGGAAGACAGTCTGTTTATAACATGACTTTAGCAATAATAATAGAGAACTAAACATTCTTGTATCTTTTTATTTTAGCCCACATAATCAGAAACATCATTAATGTTCATCCCCTTATCCTTCTTAAAAATCTTGATAAACTGTTTATCCGGATAACCCCTGACTACAGCAGTGAATTTCACAGGCTGATTATTTACTGCAGAACACAAGAGCAGGTCTGAGTTTGACTGAATGCCACCTCCCTCTCCTACTACAGCATTGAGTAAAGGGAGCACATGGCTGGGTTTCACTCTCTCCTTCATCATTTTATATACAGCCCTAAGCCATACCACCTTGTGCTACGATCCCTTCAGATCTTGCAGGCTAAAGCAGGGTCAGTACTTGGAGGGGAGATCTCCAAGGAAAACACCAGTGCTACAAAAAACAGTTTTGGTAATTCATTGATGGTGCTCTCTGTCTAAATTAGTAATGAGTCAGTGCCCTAGTTTTGGTATTTAACAGAACTTGTCCTGTTAGGAAATGTTTTCTTTTGGTTGAAACAAAGAACAGATTTCACAACTGCTTGTACTTAATAAAGTTATTAAGTATGTGGCACATTTTTTTCAAAGGAGGAAGAGTGTTAAGACAAATGCCTTGGCCAAATTTCAACTTGTAATTATGTTTCGCCTACCTACAGGCAATTCACTGTGCAGTTTCACTTGAACACAGGGTTTTTTTCCTACTTGCCTTGAAAATACTTGCAGTACAACGCCGCTGCACACAGTTAAACATGAGCTTCCTTCCAGTCTACCAGTATGCACATGAAGATGGCCCTGTATGCACTTAGGCTAACACAGAATGGCAAAGCACTGAATTTAATTAACATTGTTAAAACATTTTGAAAGCCTCTGAATAAAGGCTGTACAGAAGTGTGAAGTATTACCATGGTTCCTACAGTCTATTTATTTAGACTTAATAAGATTCCCTTCCCACACACACGCACACACAAAAGCCACCTTTTCTTGCTTTGCCAAGTAAAAGTACATTAATAAATAGAACTTCTATCCAAGCCATCAAAATTTCTCTTTGCCTAAGAAAAAACTTTCCTATCATGACCACCTTTTACTTCCTTTATCCTCTAAGAATCCGAAACACACATGCATACTCTTTCCTAAGTGATGAAATGATCAAAAATTACAAACTTGGATCAAGAAAGTGAGAAAGCAGATTCTGCATTTGCGAACTGCTCACTCAAAACACAAGCTTCCAGCAACTTTGAGATTAAGCTCAGGGCACTGCTAGCAAAGTGAAATGAGGTTTTCAGAGAGACTCAGGGTCATTATAGGTTGAAACAGAGTGAAACAGCAACTAGAAATAAATTGTGAGAGTTGGAATAGATCTGGGGCAGCAGCTGCAAAATACTTGCTGTCAGAAGTACAGGCTAATGGACATACACTACGTTCTTGGCAGCTCAAATCTCCCAAAAGTCTGGAGGATTAGCTCTCTTTTCTCATCAAATCTGAAGGTGTCAAAGTGTGGGCTACTGAGTTCTGCGTTTAGAATAAAAGCATCAAAAGGAGAGCTGGAAAATAATGGATACAATCATCTTAAATTCCTGAATTTAGTTCTTTCCATGCTTGTTCTCAATGAATTTATATGAACTAAATCTGCTGACCTAGCAAGGAATTTGTTTCAGAAACAGCTATGTTTAAAAGCGTACTGCAGAATATCTGAGGAAAGCACATCCAAATTGTGTAAACTGAGCATTTATGAAACAGCCAGTTTCTAATGGTACATTTGCAACCAATCATGGAACCAAAACATACCATGTGTCAAACCAAAACTAATCAACAGAGCACAAGAGTTGAAATGTATTAAATATTGCAAATGACTGTAGGTTGAGTAGCAGCAGCAGGACTGGATGCAAGTTTTTTGAAGATATTTCTAAACCAAAAGAAATTGAGAGAACCTGATTTGAAAGAGAAGCAACATCCAGCAATACTGGACACAACGCTCCAGGTGGGGTCTCACAAGAGCGGAACAGAGGGGTAGAATCACATCACTCGCCCTCCTGGAAATGCTTCTTTTGATGCAGCCCAGGACACTGTTGGCATTTTGGACTGCAAGCGCACATTGCCAGCTCATGTCAAGGTTCTCATCAATCAGAACCTCCAAAAATCCTTCTCCACAGGGCTGCTCTCAATCACATCATCTCCCATCCTGTATTGACACGGGGGGTTGCCTCGACCCAGGTAGAGGACCTTGTACTTGGCCTTGTTGAACCTCAGGAGGTTCACACATGCCCACTTCTCCAGCTTGTGCAGGTACCTCTGGATGACATCACATCCTCTAGTGCAACAACTTCCCCTCTCAGCTTGGTGTCATCTGCATACTTGCTGAGGGTGCACTCGATCCCAGTGTCAATATCATTAATGAAAATATTAAGCAGCACTGGTCCCAGTATGGATCCCTGATGGACACCGCTTGTCGCGGGTCTCCATCTGGACATTGAGCTGTTGACCATTACTCTCTGAATGCAACCATCCAACCAATTCTTTATCCACCAAACAGTCCACCCATCAAATCCACATCCCTCAATTTAGGGAGAAGGATGTTGTGGGGGATTGTGTCAAAGCCTTTACAGATAGATTATATCCATTGCTTTTCCCATGTCCACTGATGCGGTCACTCCATCATAGAAAGCCACTAGGTTATTCAGGCAGTACTTGCCCTTGGAGAAAGATGTCTCAAGTCACTTCCTTGTCCTCTGTGTGCTTTAGCACGGCTTCTAGGAGGATCTGTTCCATGATCTTCCTGGGCACAGAGGTTAGGCTGATAGGTCGGTAACTACCAGGGTCCTCCTTTGTACTGAATCAAACAATAGATTTCACCATTCATGTCTGATGAAATAGTTGTGGATGAAAATCATCTGCATTTTGGAGACACCCCACCTCAAGCACAGATGATTCTCCTGTAATAGCCGTAGGCACATGTTGATCAACAAAGGTGACAGACTAGAACTCAGCAATACTCCACATGGGAGCACATGAGTGCATCCACTGGGCTGATGAACAGCCACCCCAAACCACTCTGATTCTCAAGCCCTCCTGCAAAAAAAGAAGAGTCACTCAAGAGTAACTTCATTTACTGCTCTCATGGCCTTCAGCTATTCATCAATACCACTTTATCATCGAATGTATCAAGACTATCGGACAGATCTACAATGGCCAGGCCTTTAATAGTGTCTAAGGTGTAAAGGAATGCCCTGATGCCTGTGTCATCAAGTGCAGATGATAGCACTGATCCTGCCTGTTGTCTTGCCTTTGAATATACCAATACCGCATGCATGTGTATTGAAGGGACAGTAGTTTCACCAACTGATGGATGAATGTGCATATTCAGTGAGTCCTAATTTGACTCTACCTTCTACCAAGAAAGTGAGAATAGGATAGAGTTCACAAGTCAAACTCTCCACGGTTTTTTCATTGTCATTGACCTCAAATATTCTAAAACATACATACATATATATTAATTTCAATAATTAATACAGTCGTGCACATGAGTATTTAATAAGCATTTCTGCTAAAGGTTGAACAGTTTAAGGGACTGATAATAGGAAATAATGCTTATTTCATCAGTAGTTTTAGGATCCTAAAAATGAAAGACAGAAAAGATCTGTTCTTGCTAGTACAGGATTATTCCTGATACTGATTTGGCCAGATTAAAAATCCTTATTGAAACAGAAGTCACCAGTTCAAAAGAGTGTTTCAGATCTGGAGTGATTACAACGCTTTTGCCTGCCAGCTGTCTAGTGGTCGATCAGAAATGGTCTGGCACCATCACTCTGTTTTTGATTAGGGCATAAGTAATCAAAAGTCACTATTGCCCTTATCAAGATTGTTGCTATTAGCAGAGAAGCCAGAAAGTAATAGCTCAGGTAACAGTACCCGTCCTCTTTACCCTAGGATCATACTTGCTTCCAAGTCATTATAGTGGGAGATTCTGCACCAGTGCTCTGTAGTTAGCAGATATCAGTTGTCTGCCAGTTCAGTGCAACCTTGAGAACTAAAATTCATTAAAATAATTTTTAAAAATCAATATACATATTGAGACAGAGCTTTTTAAAGATACATTTCAAATGCAAGAGACTTCTGAACATCAGAATTAAAAGAAACTACGAGGATTTGTACTATGGTGTCTAAATGTATTTCAATGTAAATTTTAAATTTTGATCACCAAGTAAAAGCGGATTCTTTAAAATATGTAAATAGGTTTTGTTATGTATCTACCATTGTTTATTATAACATTTATTATGATTTATAACAGCATAAACCACACAAGTTCCCAAAGGGTTAATGCAACTAGATGAGCTGAAATTCATGAGCATAATCCTAAACAAGTGAGTTGAAGTTCTATCAGGTCTATTTCATAGCATCGGGGATTACTGCTAGCAGTCTAATCCTACTGAGCCTAAGGGAGATACGTTGTATTGTATTTGAAATCCTGGCCAGGAAAGAACGGAAGGTTAAATGGGTGCCTTGCTCTGTAATCAAATATCACAGGCACTACTTATCTATTCAATGAAGAACTAACGTAGAAAATCAATTAGGAAACAAATAGCTTCTTTTTCTTGATTTTTTTTTTTACCTAACAAAACGAGAGAGTGAGGAGTAAATGGTTCTATAACACATGTTTAATGAAACTATATCATACTATCCACTATAAAATAATTCTACACGTAGACTGGAAAACACTAAGTAGCAGGCACAAAACACACCACAGCAACTGCTGGTAGTTTTATGCTGTTTCTTTAAGTGCTAGAGCTATTTTCAAGGCTAGCATATATTCAAACACTAGCAATTAAGCATCTTCTCAACATATACATCAGCACACAGAAACTACACAGGCAAAAAAATTAATCGACTGCAGATTATTGGACTGTGCTCAAATGAAATCACAAATACATATCCAATTGTTTGTAACTGAACATTCTAAATTATGTATCAGTTGTGAAGAGCACTTCTTCAGCTGTGCATCATCTTTTGTCCACTTGGTTAAAATCCCAGGAGTGCTGAAAAAGGCTGAAGCTCCTGCTGGTCTTTGTTCCCAGCAGGGAGAAGTCCCTTTTGGTGGTCTTGAGGTTAACACCCAACCCCCCCATCTCTTCCCCCCCTCCGCCCCCCCCCCCCCCCCAACATACCTGTCATTTTGAATAGACTTCACAGTCTGTGCACATAGACAAACAACCTGACCTGGCCAGCTAGATTGACCCCTGGACAGAAATAAGATCACATCTGGTTATTAATACTGGGACATTAAAAAACTGTAATCTTCAAGGCACTTGGAGAAGCAGACTGGCAATTATACAGTATGCTCTGCAAGTCAGTTGGGGAGCATGGTAGCCTAATATTATGTCCGAGAATGCTAAAATGTTCATTTTGCTCTGATGATGGATTTCAAATACAGTCTCTCTCTCTATCTCTGAAAGCTGGTAAGAGAAGTTAGCCCAAAGCACTTAGGTCTTACGCTTATCTGTCCTTACACTTCCCAGTTTTTAGTTGGTATTTTTTACACAGTTCTATAATGTAAAACTTCTGTAGCTGAAAAC
Source organism: Tapera naevia (assembly GCA_033556795.1). Classification (NCBI taxonomy): domain Eukaryota; kingdom Metazoa; phylum Chordata; class Aves; order Cuculiformes; family Neomorphidae; genus Tapera; species Tapera naevia. Next base: position 14,135,688 of record JAUMJJ010000038.1, read on the forward strand.
TGATGTAACTAGGAAAAAACCCCATGATTTTACAGTAGAGGAAGGTACCTGATAAATGGAACAAAATCTCTCGATGTCACCATTGTGGTAAATATGCCCCCCTTACATTCCCTGAATATTTTACTATCAAACATTTTAGTTCTTTAACTCTAGACATCTCTGTATTAGATATTTTAAACATACTTAGTTTATATAATTGGCTAAAATATACAAAAACACGTTTGTATGTTATTGCAGGTAGACATGTACACAAAGCTTTATACAGCATAGAGTTAACAGTGTAATGTGTGAAATCTTACTACCACCAAAGCCAATAGAAAATTTACCTTCTGCTTATATCGGGCCAAATCTTAACCCTTTCTAAAAGGCAACATTGGTGTATGTTCTAAGAGCATCAAACCCTTGGTCTGACAACTTTATATAGCCACATAATTATTTCTATTTTCTCTACTGGTTATGCCTAAACCAGAATTAAAGACCATGGTCTGGAGCTCTTATGCACTGTATTTTGCTTGCATCCTAGCTTTATTGATGCCACATCAAAGATTTTGGATTGTCAGTGTGAACCCAGCATAGGTCCAGCATCCTTCACAAAGAATGCTCTGACCCTCCAAGGCACACTTCTATATGCGTCATGTGGAAGGTAGAGGAGCATGGTCCTCAGAGAAGTTCCAGGTCCATCCTAGAAGATGGTGTCAGTATAATCTCTGTGCTTGAAACCAGACCTAATACTGTGTCCAAGAGTAGTTATTATCAATGCTTCCAGACCATGCAGCTTAAATCAGCTATTATTAGTTTGATTTTGCTGCAAAGCACCATCAAGTATTTTCCCTTGGTTCCTTTCAAATGTAAAGATTTCCATTCAAATTACATTGAGCCAACACCCAGGAGGTGCCTTCTACCAATAATATTTTAAACTTGTGATCTGTAAGTCTGAAAAGTTTTATAGCACTGGCAGTGGGAAGTTTCCAGCTTTCCAACAGAAAGCTAGTACTTGCTTTTAGCTCTGATAGGCCTTGAGATGTTAGATCTTCAAACCGAAACAGTTTTATGTATGGAAAAGCTATTATAGGAAAAAATGTAAGACATTTCTAAAATATATTAGTCACAAACTTACAGCAGTGGTTTTCCCCATTACTGTTAGCGGAGCCTGGCTTGGTACATGCAGCCATATGAAAAAAAAAAGAGTATTGATAGAGTTAAAGAGTGCTCTACAAATTTCTCACATACTTTTCCTAGTGTAAAATACGCAGGAGGTTCAAAATGTATGATAGTTTCCTGTGGGATGGTCAACATACCTTTTCCTATCTTTATTACTTAAAAAAAACATGGCCAATGCAAGCTTGAGACAATAAAACCATTATCCCACTCATCCCAAATAATTAGAAATGCATTATTAGATAATGTACAAAAACGCTCACTCATGTATACACAAGAGAAAATGGCAGAAAAGAGAAAAAAAATATAAAGGAGCTTGGGGCCTGGTAAGAGTGAAATTGAACTACGTACCGCAGAAATTATGCCATTCCAGATGTAGATGGCACTGTGAAAATAGACACGTAGAGATGTTGGTAGAACAGGAAAAGGAAGAATGTGGTGAGATGGTAAATACTGGCTGTATGTGTGCACAAATGAGGTTGTAGAGAGTAAACCACGAGGCAAGGATGACAGTGCACGCAATCCTGAGAGAGCTGGTATTTTGGAGCTCTCTCAGGATAATTCCAAGCTTGAGGTAAATGAGGAAATGTTCCTGACAGGTTGGGGCCTTCGGGGGTGGAGGCTTCCTGGTTTTAAATAGTAGCTGTTTGAAAAATGCTCACAAATGTAGAATAATTTAGAGGAAGAAACAGGCTATGGATGAGGTGACCTAGTGTGTATGCTCACAAAGTATGTCATGATTATCAATGTTCAGTAACTTGTGATCCATAATTTATATTTAGGAGACAGATTTCATTCTAACAACACATGCTCTGTATCAAACAGGGGAGTTGTTTCAGTGAGGGGGAAAACGTATCCAAATCCTCTCCTCTTTTTCACACCCACTTTATGGAGCAGTCTCTACCTCTTTCTTTGTAACTAGCCTTTTCTCTAGAGCACCAGAAACAAGTAGAAAAACCCTAGAAATAAACTTTGGGAGAAAAACAGAAACAGTAACCATCAATTTCAGCAAATATTATCCAAATAACAAAACTTTTCGAACTGGATAATTTCTCACAGTAGTGACAAACCACAGCAGTCAAACCACAGGAGAGTCATGTCCCAGCCAATTGACAGAGTTAAGAAACACTGTCATTTTGGAAAACTCCTAAGCAAACTCCATTCTTGGAGTAACACTACCGAGATCAGCAATATTACAACAAAGACGGATTTGGCCCACATTCTTCCTGTCTCTTTCCTCTCATCACCATTTCAGTAGGAAACAAACAATTCTTTTTAAGCATCAAACAAATTCTACAGAGGACAAAAAGTCACGTAACCAGTAAAATCCCCGTCTTGTTCCTGTATCTTTGCAAATATTCAGACTTTTGTTTAGTAATATGACCTATGTCGTACTAAAGAAAACACTTCACCAACTTCGCTCATGCCATTGGCAGCTGAATATCTTATCTTCATGGCAAACTGAGGAAAATATTCTTACCAAAAACTAAATGCTAAGTGACAAGTTGTTGGATGGGGTGTGTGAGTAAGAGCCTGGTGTATGTTTTCTCAACTAAAAGAACAACCAGTGCTTGGAAACAACTGTGGTACTTCATCAAGCCCAGAACACACTGACACAGCCCAGCCACACTCTCTGCAAGGTGAGCACATGAGAAATTAAACCTACCTGAGAAAGGGATAAAATTACAGGATTGCAGTCAGATCCTACAGTTTGTAACAGCAGGTGCTGCCTTTCTGTCCCAGATAAAAAGGTTCCTGCAGTCACCAACATACCCCCTGAGCTGGCTCTACCCGGGAGCTGCCCACAGCTCACTGTACTGGGAGAATTTCACTTTCATCACAGACGCACTGATGTGTGTTCTAGCTACTGCCCTTCCCGGTGTTTCTCCTGACACATCCCCTGTGTGGTATGCAGTGGGAAGGGCACTGCACACACAGCTGGCTCTCTGCCAGCCGGGGACTCCCTAGCATGAGCAAAGCAACCCTGCCCTCCCCCACTGCAGAGAACTTTCATCAAATCTCCAATTTCTTTTGCTCCATTAATGGCAGAAAGGGAGCTGAGCCAAGGTTAGAGAGGGTTGTCCTGTGACTATGTGTTTGTCATACATTTCCTTATTTCAGGTTTTCTCCAATGACTAATACCCTCTTTACAAGTTTCAAACAGAGGCAAACTATTCCAACATGCAAACTGCTGAAGATAGTGAGAATCGTTTAGAAGCATTTCGTTTTATGGAGGCATAGGAAATAAAAAAGGAAAAAAAAACCAAATCAACAGTTATGTACTTTAACTTTCCAGAAAGACAGAGGGAGGAGAATCCAAAATATTTCAAACCTAACTTTGTGAAAAGACATTCAGTGGGATACAGCCAAGACAAATACGTATCAACATGCCTCTTTTGCTTTAAATAATTAGCAGCATTACAGGGTTCAGCAGTGACATTTTAGCAGTAATTGATCTTCTGATGCGATTTTTGTGTATTTCAAACTAGCCGATATATTCAGTCAAGAGGGCTGTGCAAGGACAGACACCAGCAGTCAGCACAGTGAAGTCGGTCACTGCCTGTGTATGACCTTGGACCCCAGGATACTAACAACATACAATCAACAGGATCCACTAGCGGTTAGCATTTCTGAAAATCAGACCCCTAATCCCTCCACTTTTAGCACTGCCTTCACCACTGGCAGGTAGCATAGCTAATTTAAATTCAGGTGGTGACTGCTCTGAACTGGTGCTTGTGTATATTCACACAGGGAATTGGGAACTTCCTGGCTTGCTCTGAAATAAATATTTAATTTCAAATTTTGTGCTGACTTGGTGGGGAGGGTAACTTGCATTATATTGTCATATTATTTAGCTCTACATACAGGGTAACTTATGTAGTATACACTCCTTTCTCGTCCTATGTATTTCTTTCTTTTCTAAACCCTTACGTGAAAGGTTTTAATGTCAAGCAGCATGAAGGCCAGAACAATCCAAAAGTCAACATATCTCCCACAGTATGAGTTCAACCAAAATAGACATCCCATCTGTATTTCATGGTGTACCTTAATAACAATCAATAATACATTAAAGTTAGCTCTGAACAGTATAAAAAGAGCACACTACAAGAGTCCATTTGAGCTATGCCTCAGCCTTGTAGTCCACATGCAGAAACAACATCTTCTGTTTCACCCCAGCAAATGAGTAGGTATTTACGGATAGATAGCTAATTAGCTATTTCTGGTTTTCAGGCTTAAGGAAGAGTAAACTGCCTTTGGATATTTGCACCCCAAAACACTATGTATAGCAATAAATGTGAGAAAGTAACAAGAGGCAGCTGTCTGAAGAGACTGGCAATGTGACACGTGTGTAAACTGGATCCTTCTTTCTCTCATTCTCCTAATATTAGGTGGAAATTTATTCTTTCACGGGATAATTCAGAGTTGGAGTTTTTCTTTCTCAGCTAACTAAGCAGAAAGTGGCCTAACCACTTAGCGTAGGCACCTAACACAGTGCAAAAAAGTCATGGATTAGAAGCTGACAGAGAAAGAAAACAAGCTAGAGGAACTAACAGGCGATTTAACAGAACAAAAGTAACCTGAGTCTCCTAACATCAAACCACAACTGATCTTGCAGAGGGCATAAAAGCATTCACACCAGTAAAGACCAGCCAAAGAACCATCGAGAATGCCAGAGAGGTTTAAAGCTAGCTGAGCAGGCAGGTGAAATTCAGCATTGACAAATGACTCCAAGAAAATGTATTTTAGAAGAAATAATTTGAACCAATCAAACAAGTTACCGGTACCTTAAGTTAAGTGTAACCACACTAGGACACTTGGACAGGGTATGAAGGGGGGCATGGGAAAAGACATACAATGAAAGACAACATATTTGCAGCACAGAATGCAACAGAATTTGTTTAAAGTAGATTGTATTTTTGGATGCACCAGGCATGTTGCGATGAAACCATATAGCCCCACTGAGAACAGTGTGTTCAGTTCTGAAATATTTCTGAATCTCAAGAAAAATTTAGTAGGGGTAGAAGGAGTTCAGCGATCAGTGATGGGATTAGCAGAAATATGGAAAAACTTCCACGAAAAGCAACACTGAATAGATTGAAATTCTTTGGTGCATGAATAGCGTAAATAAAAGGAAGACATGATAGAAAGATTCTACAATAAAGATTATTGTGAAGATATAAAGATTATATAAGAGGATCATAAAACGAGTAAGAACATGATCTTTCTTGTTCTATTACCAGATGAATAAACAAACAAAACTTAATGACATAAGCGAATGTTAGAAATTCTAAAAAGCTGAAAACTGTACTTATATGCACATTAAATTAACCTGTGGAACTCCTTCCCACTGCATGCGATTGAGCCAAGAGTTCAATTTATAAACTGATTTGATCTTAGTGCACACATAAGAATACCCAAAGATCACTTTTTTTTTGTTAATTTATTGTTCAAGTACAGAGGACGTGACAAGAAGAAGATTTTTCCTATATGAGCAACATTATTCCATATTCGCCCATGAAAGACTTTTTTGCACTGCTCTGAGAAGCAATTGTTGTTAGCTAGTCTGGAGCAAAGAGATTAGATAAGGTGGACTAATGGTATAATTTGCTGTGATAGGATAATGATTGCATACTTCGCCTATCAATGTGGTTTACCTTTTAAAATAGCATTCTTTTATATTATCGATAGCCACAACAAGAGATGTACTTGACTAACTTTATTTGTAATTAAGTATTTTTCATTAGGACAGGGTGGAAAGGTATCTCATGATTAAGTGACTCAGTAACAGCCCCAAAGAAAAAAGAAATATGCTTTACTTCCAGACCAAATCCTGATAATTTCAGCCCTACGAGTGTCTATAAGAAAATTATAAGTAACTGGGAGCAGGAAATTAGAACAGAAATGGAAATCCAACCTTTACTGCAGCAGATGCTAACATATAGACCTTCGTACAATATTACAGCAGGTGACAGTAGCAGTCTGGGATATGTACAGACACACATAGTTTTAAATCCTGTTTATGCTCTTGGGAAGTGCACACTTTTGTAAACACACACGCCTGCCTTTTTGCTTCCCCTCACTGCACCACCTGTGCAAGAAATCCAGCCTCCAACAACTGCAACTTCCTCCCTAGCACTAGTGTCGGATAATATCTGTCTCAGTTCTTCTGTGAATTGAATAACTTCAGACTTCATTTCTCATTCCTCCCTGTAACAGACACTCTATTAAGCACATGTACAGATAAATATAGGAAGGCAGACAGATACTTATACTTCTTCACATATATGAAAAAAATCAGTGATATGCCCAACCTCTCACTCACCTTTAACTCAGAGACACTTTTTATTGATTACCAATTCAACTCTTTTGTCATAAAAATATTACATACATACAACTCTTCAAAACCAGTATAATTCTTGTCCATTGTACTCCCCAAAATGCTTCAGGTAAACTTTGTTAACTGTTTGATACTTCTGAAGTAGCTGAGGCCACAGAATATGATCTGTTCAGTGGAGAACTCAAGAAAGAAAAGAAGCACCCTAGAAATATTTCTGGATCCAGCTCCTACATGTAATATGTTGAGTCACAGATGATTCCACAAACCTATTTTTGTTTTTCAAGAAATTTAAAAAAAAAAAAATCAAAGAGACTACGAAGGTCTACCTGAATAAGAATTTGCTTTTTCTCAGAAATATGCATCATAAGCCTTCATGACTAGTTCCAAAGATTTTCACTTCTTGAGCTCTATAAGCCACAGAAATTCAAGAATCACGAAGATACTGGTGAAGCCTGATGTGCTATAAGAACTACCAGTGGACACAGGAACAGGGAGACAGAGCACACTGACAGCATATCCAATCCATCACCACATATGAGGCTGTCTTAGCAAGTCAAAAACTGACAAAAGATATCCCCAACTTAGGTACAATGCCTATTTCTGATATGCATCTGCAACAGTGTTAGCTCCAACAGTCAATACAGTAGTGCTTTTGAATCTGCCAGTGATTCTTGGATACACTTTAGGTAAAATTTGTCCTAAAATATTTTTTGTGGCCTGTGATCTTTGCCATCTGAGTGTTAACTTCAGAAGATCCCACTCTGATATCATCCAGTAGGGTTCTAATCTCCTCCTGGGTCAAAGATTTTGAGTCACAGAAGTTCCTGGACAAATAAGGACATAAGGTTTTCAGAAACCCTTGCAGTTTGGCCTCGTTTTTTCCACCAGCTTCATTCTTCCTAATTTCCAGTCATTCATTGAATGTGTATCTGCAAATGCCAAAATGTGTTTCCAAAACAGTAACATCTAGATACTAAAAGCTGTCTCATTTCAGTAGTAAAGCAAGCTTTTTTCCATGCTGTCATAATTAGCAGACACAAGAGCAAGTTTAGCAAGATCCTCCTTTAGATTTTGTTTCATTGTTCTAGCTGTAAAAATATTAAGCTTCTGGTCATTTACAAAGTTTATTCAATTAGAAAACTTCAGTATTTTTGCTTCAATCTATTTCCTGGAGAGCAAGATTTGTCTAGGTTACACAGAAAATAAGAGCATTAGGAAAAGTGTCTTCACTGAGAGGGTGGTTGGTCACTGTAACAGGCTTCCCACAGAAGCGGTCATAGCACCAAGACTGTCAGAGTTCAAGGAGTGCTACTAGTCATATGGTTCAGTTTTAGGTAGTCCTGCAAGGAGCAGGGAGTTGGATTTGACAATGCTTGTGGATCCCTTCCAACTCTAAATATTCCAATTCTGTGATTCTATGAATAAGTGCCCTTCTTTCTCTCCAGAGTTTCGAGTTTAGGATAAGGATAAAATCAGTCATTACTGGCAAGATACTTGAGCCAGTTGCAGGTTTTCAGGATTTCCCAAGGAAAACGTCTTCCTTCTTAATAAAACAGTTTGGAGAAAACTGTCCTCCCCCACTTCTCCAGCCAAGGACTGCTTTAGGCACAATCACAAGTTTAGGCTATTAATGGAAAAATTCCATACATGTCAAACAACTTTAGAATCAGATGACAGGCCATTGGAATTGCCTGCTAAAATTCTGCTAAGAAGAGTTTCCACTGTAAGCCCTTGTTTTAAACCAAGTCATCAAAACAGGACTGATCTTGAACTTCCTTTGAATAAGTGCAACCTATTTTTTTCTATAAATCATTTGAGCGCAAACTATCCCTGAACAGCAGACTCTGTGCTGTCTTTATAGGTAGAAATGGGTCTATGGTTCTTCCCTCCAGGAGCAGTGCAGGGAAACAGTGCATGTTCTTCTTTGGGAGAGTTTACAAAGGAAAACAGAGATTACAAATAAACACTCTTCTTCGGGCAGACTCTTGAATACTGCACACAATCCAGCAATAAACCAGTAGATATCTACGTGAATCATGTTAAGAGCATGGCTGGATTAACACTGCGGGATAACAGTTTTAAATAGAAAAAATGACGTTTTTTTTGTTAGGCAACACATGGTCAAATATCCAGTCTTGAAATAAGATTAGTATATTACTATTCATGGCTCCCATTAGCAGTATGTGGTTTCCTACTTATGCATATAAGAAAGAAGTATTCCTCATACTCTTCATATATGACAAAAGCATTTTTTTCCTCTTTTTGTCACTACTGCAGTAGTATGCCCCAGGCATGGGAATCTGCACACTTCATCACTCAAGAACTACCTTTACTCAATTTTTGTTTCCCTCAATGCCCTCTGCCTTTAAAAGCTAAAGATTATCTTAATACCTTCCCTCCCACAGGGAGAGTAGCACATAGAGTTTCCCCTGAGGCTATGCTGCACAATACTCTGTGTATCTGCCTGATGAAGAACTGCAGGGCTAGCACCTTCTGCTGCAGACCAAGGTGGTCATTTCCATGACATTCTCCTTCACAGCTGTCCACAAATCAAAGGTCTTGTGGTTCTTGGCAAAGCTTCACTTTCTTTCTATATTGGCACAAGAATGTAAAATCATCATTTTACACTATCTGCCTGTATGAAGTACACCACCCTAACAGATGGACAACCAGGATCAAAAAACATTACAAGCTATGACTTGTAATTTATGTTTTATTAACTTAAAACCCCTACCCACATTTAATGTAATTACTACCTATTTCCTGTTGCACTGTATTCTATACATAGAGAGCCAATACAGTCTCAAGAGCTGCGAAGCTGCACATAGGCCCCTAAGGTTTGATACTCACCAACTCTTACAGTACAGCACCCTCCTATGGTTCCCAGTTTCTCTGGAAGGACTGACAAACACATACACCAGGAGAACAGGAGAAGGTTTCTCCCAAATCACTCATCAAAAGCAATATAAAAGCTGAAGTACACATATACACCTCAAAATATAACTTTCCTGTCACCTGCCATTTCTGGGTTTGTTTTTTTTTTTTTTTTTTGGAGGGCTCATTCATAAATACACGGAAGAGGTGGTGGAGAAAATTCACACTTGGGAGAGTCTGGTAAACTGTAATTACAAATTTTATAGAAGATTAGAAGATACCTGTAGTGTCTTGCATAATATCAGCTAAAACCTCCTAAGAGTAACAAGAAAATCTGTGTTGCAAGGTGAGGAGGGAGTGGCTGCTAAATCCATATTTATTTATGCACATATACACATGCACTTACATTGACATAGCACTCATACATACACTATACACTTCATTTCTACTTTGAATCTCAGTCAGAAATACTTACATATTTCTCTTAATGTCAGAATGAAAGTGTTACCGGCACAAGAAACAGCTGCTATACAGCCATTTTGTGTGTAGAGCATGCTGAATAAATGAGGAGGATCCTCTTTCTGCTGCTTTTACTCTCCTCCTTGCTCACTCTTTGTGGTCTGCAAGAGGAGCTATGAGCTTGCGCTCAATTGTGCAGGCTGTGCATTGCAAGTCATACCCAACTAGTTTGGTACAGACTCTTCTCAAAGAGTAGGCTTATAGGTCCCCACCTAAGGACAGCAGGCAGACTGGTACCCTGGACACCATTTCAACTGAAGAACATTGGGATTCCTCAATGCACAATTTAGGAGTATCTTTCTGCTTTCACAGTATACCACAAGCTGAATACAATGCAGGATGTTTTTTATGAGGACCTTTATGTAGGACTATCTAAGAGCCAGACAACATCTGAATATCAAACTAAATAAACACGAAATATAATGTGAAAAGTATTCCTCTACCATTATATTTTAAATTTTAAATAAAAAAGAACAGGTTTGAAACTACTATTCTGCTAGCTCACAACTTGTTTGTTTTTCTTTTTAATAAATGTACTTGTCTATAGTGTGTAAGTATATACAGTAGGCATATATGTTACTTATAGCTATGTATAGCTGACTACACGTGTCGTTTGAACATTCATTTCTCTTTATACTGGTAAGGACAATGGCATTATTTGAATTACAGTAACTAGAATGTGGAGTGGAAGTTAAATTTCATAAAACCTTTAAAACCTTAAATGAACATAAACCTGAAAGTATTATAAAATTGAAATATCCTCTGTCAGGAGGTTTATGTTTAGGAACAAATTAGAATAACTTTACTTTAACACTGAAAATAGCTTTCTTCATCTAAACAAACAATAAGATTAAGCAAAACCTGTGTTGGCTCCTCAGATGTGCAGACATATTCCAATTTCCTTGCCACAATGATTTTTATGCAAATCAATGCTGCACAATCTCCTGACCTCTTTTACCATGATACTGGGACAATGACAGTTCAATAATTGGACTGGCACATATCTAGGATATTTGATTTTAAATTAAAAAGTTAGTGTAGGACAATTGAAATGGAAAGAATGTGAGTTTCTGTTAAATTTGGACTGATCAAGTATCAACATTTCATTCCAAATAGAGTAATGCAAACAAAGTGATTTGGGCTGTTAGTTCACTTGCCCTCAAATGCACATACTTCACACCCCCCACCTCAGTTGTTAATTCCTGACAACGATGCTTTCATCCAGAACAAGGATAATTAGAAAACCCCAAGCACTGTTCCTTCGGGAACTGTTACACTAAAAGTTACCTAAGAACTAAATCCCACTTGTGCCTCCTGCACGTGATAAAGATGAGCAAAGCATTCAATATCCCTCCAATTTAAAATCCAAATATGCAAACAGCATTACTGAATCCAGACAGACTATTCTGCTTCACTGATGATAGAAGCAGAAAAAAAGCTAGTCAAATTAAGCTTTTGACTTTGAACCAGCGGAGAAGTGGACATCTCGCTTTAAAAACATGGTGCATAACCTCAGCTGAAGAGCAGGTGCTACACGGTATCTGCATTTCCTGTAGGGGATGCTAGCTAGCACGACTAACCCGCTGACCATGAAAATTCTTGGCCCTAAGTGACCCAAGGACAGACCATAAATCCGTCCTATAAAATATAGTAAAAGTCTTGTTTGTTCTTCCACCCTTTCAATATGTGATGTTATACATTTGTAATTATCTCATTTTTATTGGGTTCTTTAGAAAGCTGTTTATGATTATTTGTCGACAAAATAAAAGGCTCATTGTAAACTCTTTTTAAAATAGGTTCGAAGGGCATTATGAAACAAAGGGCACCACTTCCATGACTGCTACTTGCAAATTATGCTTGTGTGTGTAATGCAAAGGGACAGAGTCCTAGCTTATTACAAAGCTAACATATAATAGTATTGCATTAGCAGCCCAAGAAATTCCGATTGAATTGCATGCATCTGAAAACAGAAAGACATGCTTGTGTTGAAACTTAATTATCTTGGCAAAAACTGTGAGGGCCAGATTCTCAGAAGACATAAACACAAAGTTCTGCTTTACACTCCTGAAGATCTAATTCTTTGTTTACTCAGACAACCTCCATCAGATAAAACTTATGATTTGGACTGACTAATTTGCCTTATTATTTATAGCATCTACAGCTAAGTAACAAAATTATTACTCATTTTGTGAGCAGAAAAAACAATACTGCTGATCCGTAAATCCAAGGTCTGAAAGAGACAATCGGCATGCCCTGCCAGGTTAAAAATGTTCATGATGTTGCATTCTACCCTAGGCAAAGAAGACAAGCCCTTTTCATGGGCAGTTTTGACTGATTTTTTCTTTACGGGATCGAAGCAAAACTTCATGGTAAAAAATGAATACACCTTTGTTTGTTTCTTCAGTCATCGCTAGCAATAGACATAAAGGTATTCTGGTTTTGAGCACATATGGAAAGATCATCAACACTGTCTGCTTCTGGGTCCTTTGCCAAAATACCATATCCCACATGCCTTTTACCTTAAAACATAAAAGAAAAGGTGTTGTTCTGGTCAAATAAAGAAATAATTTTTACTAGCATACGTCTAATGTTAAAGCTGCCTAAATCCTGCCAAAGACATTAAAACACCATCTGCAAAACAGATTTTCATTAAATTGATCAGTTTAAAGTTAAGCAGCTCGGCAGATGATGCTTTTGAGCTAACCTTTAACCTTTAACCTTCTTAAAATGAAATCAGGTCACTCCTTTAGGGCAATATCTTTGCTGTTTGAGAACACCAAAGGTAAAGTGATCTATCCAAATTGAACTGACAATCATAGCATTAGTAGTGTTCCGGATCGAAATTTTGTCAATAAGAAGGAAAACCAACGTAGTTTTCATACAGCTGAATATTAACTCTGCTAACTACTGCTTGTCACCTTCCCTGATCTCCTAAACATTTGCATATATGATGTAATCTACAGTAAATACCCAATACAAAATGAATGTATTTTAAAGCCATTATCAGCTAATTGAATAAAATTTTTGATAGATTTAAATATTTATTTGTGATTATAAATTGATCCTATCTTTCAGTTACATGGTTAACTGAAACTTCTCACCCACTCCAGTTTACTTTGCAAAAAGGCTCCCTTGTATTTATTTATTTATTAAAAATATTTGGAATCTATTTTATGATCATAGCACACAATATATGTGGTTTCTTGAATCAAAAGCAATTTGACTAAGGTACAAAACGGCTTCCTTAGGAGCATCTCCAGCTATATGTACTTCATATCCACAGGGATAGATTACTGTCCTGCCTCAGCTTCCCAGATCTGCAGAGGTCAAACACTTTCTCCTGCAGCATGGAAATGCAGTCTGTTGCTACAGAGGCTTTCTCTGTTTACTTGTAGAGTCACTGAATACTTCTTGATGGATACTGTGATGGACTTGCAACTCTTGTGTAGTTTAATTTGTAGATTTATTTGTAGAGCTAATATCAAGCTCTACAATTACAAATCTAAGTTTTTGGGAAATTCATTTAGCCCAAGCTGAGTTCACTCAGGGTAAAACTGTCTTTGTTTTGATTCCTAGCAGCCGCATTACCAACATCATTTGAATACTGCTCTTCTGTAAGGAGCAATCAGGACATTTCTTTTTTAAATAACTTAGAAAACAGCTAAAGGTTTCACTTTGCCACATTTAGAATTTAACTCTAAAAGTGATATTTCAGTACTGCCTAAAATTATACAGCTTCAGAAGAGAAGCTCTGATGTTCATGGTCACTTTAAAAGCTACAGTTATGAAAAGACATACTTTTATTGCATCAATAGTTAGGCACAGGAAGAGAAACCAAGCTGTTACAGGCACATTTATAAAAAAAAAATCACATAACAATAACATTTAAATAAATATAGATGACTAAAGAAAAAACTTTGAGGTACTTGACAAAGCAAAGGAATAAAGTCACAGATACATTTTCTGTGCTTTCAGATGGTTTTAGTATTAAAGCTTCTATTGCCAAACCATATTCACATCTTCTTAATTTTAAAAGAGTTAGAGGAGCTGCTTGAATATAAACACAATTCATGAATATTCGATATCACTTCCAAGGCGTATATCTATTATTTATACAAATTAATGTTCTTTTTTTCCTTAGGTGCTCTAGAAGTTTATCTTATGTATCAAGAGAAAAGAAGTTTACAACTCTCTTGGTGTCAACAACTTCACCAAGACCTGACAAAACTATCAAGTCTGTTAGCAGATAACTTTACAGGCTTTCAAAATCTCATTTATTTCCACCCTGAGGCCTGAATGTACACCCACAATTAAAAGTAAAGTTTTCTGCAGGACGTACAGAAGCATTACATTCTGCCATAAAGTGCATACATCTAGAACTTTTCGGTTATTGGGGACACATTTTAATACTGCCAGCCTCAGATCTTAAAAACTAACAATATCAATCTCAAGTGATATTTACATAAGTCATTACTCTCCTTCAAATTAGCCTTAAATGAGTTTATATAAAAAGTGTGTGTGTACATGCTATCTGCTTTCTAAGAGCTGTTAAGACAAGCGTGGCTCAAATTTCCAAGTCTCTCTAAGAAGTCATGAGGGGCAGAAATGTCTTAAAAAGCTGAGATTCTCAATAGCAATCCTAGGGACAGGTCTTAAAAAATACGTGTAATTAGGACGCTTGCAACCATATGCTTACCAGCATTACACTTTCAATTGTCCTTCTGTAGGACATGAAGCTTAAAGGGTTTGCAGGAGTTTATGCATTTCTTCTCCACTGAGATGTCTTTCAACCTAACCAACTCAAAGTTAGCAATGGTCATTTGCCATGTATGATAGCTGTGCTACATAGGCACTACTGAATTGCTCAATCTAACAAACCACGGTCTGGCAAAGAAGCAGGGTCAGCAGCAGCAGGACATTTTTAGTGATGAGGAGCTCCCTTATTACACTAAAGCAAATGTTTTGTAGGACATCCTGCAAATCCAAACATATTTGATCAGGATTTCTCTAGGGATTCAGTAGAGTCAGTGAAAAGACAGTACTGTTTTAAGTTGATGGTTTGTACCTTGCAACTCCATAGATATACCTGTGGATTTATTTAAAGAATACGTAATTGGTGTCTTATTCCTAACAGTCTCTGAAGCTTTGGCAGTAAAGCCATCTGAGAAAAGCCCTCTGCGTTTCCATCTCCAATTCTGTTACTCCTGTCTGTGATCTGGTTTGCAGCTGTACCTCTCTGAATGGTAAATAAAACAGATCATTGAAATAATCCAGGTTAACACTCCAAAAAAGGGATGGGAACCAACAACGTTCAGCCTTGATCACTTAAAAAAAACGACTTAGAGGGTGCCTCCGTGATCAGCATAACTGGATGGAGCAAGGAACACCTTCACAGCTAAGAGGGAGCAGGAACTTCTGAAGGCAGTTTTGCTTCTGAGGCAAGGCAAACTGTAACACTATGCTCTCAACTCTCTCAGTGATTTTCAAAACAGGACTTCGAATCCTTTAAAAAAAAAACAAAACAAAAAACCCACATCTCTCTATAGATAAGGAAAAATGCGATGAGTAAACTAGCAGAGCAGCCAGCACTGTGCACAACATAATAGACCCAATCTTCTGTTGCTGCCATTTTTGTCCATAGCAGATCCACCATGGTTACAACTAGCAGGTGATAAAATCACGTTACTGTCTGTGCCCCCTGTTTTAACTAAGAACAACCATTTGAATATGGTTGGACACCAGTAAAATGTTATTTCTTGCTTAAACTAGAGGTCTGTTGAGTTTTTGCTGTATTTGTTCTATGTGTACACATTTTCAACATGATTAGAAAACCAACATAGTTGCTGTAATCAGCAGATGACTCCTGATAGTTTACTTATCACAGATTTCTAGTATAAATCAATAGATAACACTTGCAAAATGGATTTTCTAATCATAATTAGAGCGTGTTACAGTGACTAATGGTTTGCAATATTTCCTGAATTTTTATATCCCCTAGACAAAAGAAGTTTCTAATAACTTATAAAGTTATTCATCTTGGAAATGAATGTGTTATATTTTGTGCATGAACCAAGACAATCAAGCCAATCTAGTAAACATACTGCAGAAAATAAGTTACCCCATAATTAGGGTTTGGGAAAAGTCATGACAAGTTGTGTAATAAATGGTATTCATCACTCCCACATATTCATTATATCCACATAGTTTTTTCCAGTAAAGATAAAAATATAGTTGCCATTCTACTAACATATTTATCTACACCACACCCTTTCATGTCTGTGAAAAAATATTACTGGCTTGGAAAAGAAGGGCAAACAAAAGGATGAATGTGCTTATTTTTGAATAGCCTTAGTAATACTGTGCCATACTGCATGCGCTTACTGAAAATACCAATGTAAAATAACTTGGCTGTGATACAATATGGCTGCAAACAGATACAGATGCCAGAAAGTCATCTCCTTCCCTATGCACAGTATTGAAAAATCACCATTTTCCCTAATCCCCGTCAATCTTCTGACCAAAATGTAATGGACAAACTCTGAAAAACTCGGAAAAAAATGGAGAAAAGAGGTGCAAAATTTCTCTAATCATTTAAATCATTTAATCATTTTTTAAAAAAAAAAAACTTAAATTCCCTGTGTTCACAGTAAGGGCATCCTAAACGGGTTCTTACTGTCGTGTGAATCAACATAACTTCTCTCTGACTAGTCTCCATAGTTTTTGTTTGATTATACGCATGTAAAATACACATTTATTCTGCTAATCAAAGCCTTGTCTGATTACCACTGAAACAGTTAATTTCTTAGTCTACTTGGTGCTGACTGAAATTGCTGTCATTGGCTTACCTTGTACAGTTTCAGGGCTGCCTCGTGCCTGTGATTGGTTGTATGTAAGCGCAATTTATCCACGCTGTTGGTGTAGTAG
>JAUMJJ010000038.1:14157500-14160000 GCA_033556795.1 Tapera naevia
ACAAATCATACGCAAGCACTACTGATGAAAATCCTTCAATCATTTTTTGCAGGCAGGCATCTTAAACCATAAACTCCTTTTGTTGAGAACAAGATGCACCATATAAAAGCTATATCAGTGTCTGGCAGCAGGGTAAAAGCACCAGAGGAAAGTCGGGCACACATTGGTTAAAAGTCTGCCTTCATTTTTTTGTGAACCTGCAAGGCTCCAGCCACTGTGATAGTAGCCTGATTACAGCCTAAGCTACTTGCAGTCCTTGCAGATCTCTCAGTTTGCAGAATGATGGCACTGTACACAACATCCGAGTACTCTGAAACTTTAGTGTTTATTTTCAGCCTATGATATAGAATCTGCCTTGCTTTTATGCAGGAGGTAAGCAATCTTCTTTCTAGTCAGAAGTCAGTCTCATTAATTTTAGACGAAATCAGTAGCCAATTTATCAGATAAGTTTTAAATTAAGTATAAAAGTTTGATTGCATCCTGAAAACTATTGTTTTAGATATATGAAGCATGGTTTTCTCCATCTTCTCATTTGGAACAAAATGAAATCTAATTTAAAAATTGTGCCTTTTAGAAAATATACATTTATATATGTAATAGTCACGTGCTATAACCCTGCATAAAATCACTCTGATTTTATGATTAAAAAAAAAAATCCTTCTCGAGGAAAGGCTGCAGTGAAGGTCACTGAGATATTAAGTATGAAGGATAGCTGCTTAATTTTTTTTAAGTATAATCAAATCTAATCTTGTCAGCTAAATCAGAGAGAGGAACTGATCAGTTTAAGATACATCAGATGATTTGCATAGAATGAAAATGAATCAAAATTAGTTTTGGTGTATGAGATGGCTAAAATGACAGCCTAATTGCTCCTGAATCAAACGTCACAAAGCTTGGTGTGTAATTTTAATCATTGATGAGATCCAGGTTAATTATGTTCATGGCACACATGCAATTTAAAAACCTTTTGAAAAAATCTGATCACAAAGAGCATGAAAACCTAATAATTCTCTAATTAGTCCGGAGACAAGCATGTTTACCTTTCCTTTTGGCAAATCTGCACGAACGGCATATGCATCCTGAAGAAAGCCTATGCATCTAATGCACTCTCCTCCTAAGGTCTTATGTACAGATAAAAAGTTACATAAGGATAGTTACAACAGACAGCAAATCCCAGCCCCTTCCATCTGTAGAGGACTGGTATAAGTGTCTTCATACTGATCTCCCTCAACTCTGACACAAAGGGATAAACAATGCTGGTATAAAGAACTTTTACATGTTTCCATTCAGCCACTGCATTCATGAGACTGTTTCAGTCACGCATAAACACACATGCAAGCAGGAAGACACACACCCGGCTGGTATCTACACTCACACAAGAAGGTTTTTAGACTCTTGCAGAGGAAAATAGGTAGTAGTAGTTCCATTTTGTCTTCCATCAATGATACAGGCATGTACGTGAAGTTACTCTGTTTGATTCAGAACCATGTAAGGATCAGTCAGGATGAAACCTCTTTAGCAGGTAAAACTAACTGAGGAGTTGATACAGTAAATGGAGACAGATGCAACTGCCTAAAACTATTCTAACCCCATAAGTGGCTTTGCATTTAACCTTTCCTGCTTGAAGCAAGCTCTAGCCATACGAAGGTATACCATGGTATGCCATGGCATCATAGTGTCCAGCACACACACAAAGACAGTTGTCAGTTGCCAGGGGCACACACACTACACTGCAACCAGGATAGCACTTTCAAGCACTAAATAATTTTAGGCAGATACAAAATGGTTTCGGCTGCTTAGCATCTCACCCTTCCCCTTTTTCCCACAATTCTGCAATGAACAGTCTTGCTGTTGCAATCTCTGGGCTTAAAAGATTTTGCAGAACTAAACTAAATTTTTAAAACTTCCATCCATCACATAACCAAAGTTAAAAAGCAAAAAAGAACAGTAATGTCATAACATCTTTGTTGTTACTTAATCAACATTTTTAAATAAACTGCACATTTATAATTATCAATCTCCTTACATAAATTTAGTATTAAGCTGTACTAAACAATGACATCAGCCCTCTGATCACACTTGTATAAACAAGAATATATTTCATTCCAATTAAAACAAATAATAAATCTTTGAACTAAGGAGAATCACAGAGAGAAACCATAATGTATATTTCCACACTTGAGCTGTTTACAGCCTTTGTGGCCATGTTTGCTATCAGGTTAGGGAGATGAAACCATTATACCTTGATGAGGAATTAAAGATTACCAGAATGACTCACTGATTGTATGTAACATATGATGGAACATGCATCCATTAGAGGTTACAGCATCTTCAATATTGAAAAATAAAACAATATCTTCCCCCAGGGCCATTCTATGTGAGTTATAACGAAGTTTCACAAAGTCATAGGTAAAAGAAAATCACAAGGACTGCTTCAAAACCAACATTATTTCAGAGTCTCTACAACACATTTCAATTCTCTCTAGAAAAGCAATCACAA
>JAUMJJ010000038.1:14162500-14177500 GCA_033556795.1 Tapera naevia
GTAATGGTGAAGAACTGTTGCATTACTCTCCTGTCTTCTTTCCACAGCTTTAATGAAACCACTGCAGCTGTTCTCCTTTTAAAAGCAAGACCAGCAATCTCAGCTTGACAAAGCTACTGTGCAATATGTTTCTTTTGTTGTTGTTATTTTTTGGTTTAGGAAAATGTTGTAATCATTATACAAGATAGGCCTGTTTCTTAGGCTACCTCTGCCAACAAATTTGGCGTCTTTTTTTTTCAGCCACTCTAGTTTGCACTTATTTTTTCTAACTGAACATTAATACCTCACAGTGGTGTGAGACAGAAACATGAACTGTAATTATCCTTCTAATTCCTGCTTTCATTCCATATTTCTACTACTTTGCCTGACACTGAGTTTCTGTAGTGATTACTTCATTAGTGATGAAGAATGGCCTAATCAGTTAAAGTATTGCTAGAAAACTCTTGTTTGCCAATATCAAGAGGAGGCACCAACTTTTCCCCTTTCTTTCTTTTTGGAGAAAGGTGCCTCTGAATGATAGTGACCCAGGGAACATTAAGAGCATTAATCACCTCTCTTTGTCTCATCTATGCAAAGTAGGATTAGAGTTAAAATGATGGCTGCTTAATCCCTTTGATTTTCTTTTACTAAATAAATATTAATCTACAAATCAATCAGATCCTGTATTATAACACACATAATATACACTATGAAAGGTTATGTAAATTATACTCAATTTTACAAGCATGCCATTAATGAAAAGAGCCCCCGTGCATTCCCCTTGCACCCCCAAAATCCCTATTAAATTTGGAAGTTCAAGTTAATAATCCTGCTAAATATAAAGCTTAGCTATTGAATCAGTATTCATTTTTTCTTTAAAGAAATTTGCTGCATCAATCATTTGGGGAATTAATAAATCATATTTACTGTGTTTATTCTTATTGTCAATACTCCCAATCTGTAAAGCTTTCACCATTTAATCTCTTTAACTCTGGCCAAAGTTAGTTTATATTAGATGTTCTTTTAAACTCACATGGTACTAAATTAAATAGAAGCAGCTAGAAAATTAATCCTAATTGTCTTCTTGAAAAATCACACTGCTTAAATCTGTCACCTGTTCTCAAACACTATGAAAGAGATTGTTTGCAATCACGGCTTTTAAGAAAAAAATACAGAAACATAGGGAGTTGCTTCATTAAACTTGTCTAATTTAAAGAAAATGTAATATTTTAAAGTGTGAATTATCACAAACTGTGATTTTACTAAAGGCTGTATGCGTCAGCACATTCGAAAGGTAAGACTGAATTGTAAAACTAACAAATAATTACTAGGGAGTCAAAGTGGCTCTACAATACTCACCTAATCTCTTTGGTGTCTCAAAATCAACTGTGAAATAAATGTTAAATTACTTTTTTTGTTTGCCTAATACTAATTTGCTTGCATGCTAAAAAGCTGCAATTATCTTTCTAAATGTTATCACAAAGCAGGTAGTCTAGCAAACATCACAGTTCTTGGGGAGATACTACAACTCCAAATGACTTCAGAAAGACTCTTGATGAAAATAAAAACTAGGGAGTCATGCTTTTTGAGCATTAAAATAAAGTGCAAGACTCTTCCAATTATGCATCTGAAACAAAAAAAAAAAAAAGCTGTGGGTATTATAAGTCATGTTAAACCTTTAAATATTACTCTGTATTAAAAACAGCCTGGTCAGTGAAAATACAGGATGTTTTTTAATCAGTTTAGTTATTAATAAAGCATTTGTTTTTTCTAGAATATTATCATGGCAAATTTGGTTTGTATTGCCAAGATCAGCTGGACGTTTTGTTTTTATTATGCATACTCTTTTGTCTTTTTTTTTGCTCTGCAAGTTAATTTGACTGCTGTGCATAAGTAAAGTGAGCAACTCAGTAATTAACTTTTGTGTTTTAAAATGTATGAACTTTAATTAGATTTCATTATAAACAAACAAATGTCAACCATAATTATAAGCTCCTTGGTTTAACCACATATTATCCCTTTTCAAACAAACTTGATGTCAGACAAATTAAAATCAAGCAGCCAGCAATTTTGAGTTGAATTTTACATGATCTGCCAGTAACCCGATTACTTTAACTTCAATATCATTACAGGAAAAGTATTTCAGGAAAAATAATTACAAGAATTCCAACAGGAGACAAGCTTAATTGTATTGACTCAAAAGATGCATGTATATAGGAACCATGCTGAAGGAATAATGTTATCTTAAATCTATGGTTACTACTAAAATGATATTGTCTGGCATGAAAAAGGCAATTTCAGATTGGTGTCCGGCAAAGCAGAGATACAAAACTAACTGAAATAATTATCTGTACCCCATTATACTTCAAGCAACAAAATATCAATGTGGAACAACTTTAAGGCATGAAGGTTTGCAGGTTTATTTACTGACTGGTGTATCTATTAGTACCAGGAACAAGTGGAGCTGTCAGGACATAATGAAGGTAAATGATTAGTTAGCACAGAGACTGAGCTCTTCTTCAATGCAATAAGAGTTAATTAAAGTTTACCACCAAACATCAACCAAAGCAGGATGTTGATCAGGTTTCAGCATTAAGTGCAAACAGACAATGGTTGGCAGCAATTAGTGCAGCTATCAAATGACATGCAATGATAATTATACATTTAAAAGAGCTAAAGGGAAGAATCTCATCAGCTTCTTTGACTATATGCAGTCAAAGTGCAGGAAACAGGTATCAGATATTTCACTTCAATAGTGTAAATCAATAGAATTAAAAAAAAAAAAGAAAAGGTTGTACAAACACACTATCTGAAAGAGGACAATTCAGTGTACATGAAATGGAAGAAATCTGCACACGACTCCCAACAAAGATAAGTAGTAGTTAGATTAAATAAATTACTTTGCTGCTGCCACTCACAGTGACACGCATAAACAGAGAAGTGTTTGGGTTTTAAATGTTAGTGGCTGCAGCTTTATTACACATTTTGATGCTAGACTTGAGGTTACCTGGTATCTTTAGTCCCTGTGGCCATGTTCATAGCACAAGAAGGCCCAGAAGGACCACGGGCCTGAAGCTCGTGACCACAAAAGGGAGTTTCACATGCTAGCTGCAAGCCTGCTGCGAGGAAGCCTGGGCTTACCAGAGGCAATACTTGGTATCTGAGCCACAGCCTAAGGCTCTGCTATGCATTCCCTTCTCCCAACCCCCTCCAATCAGAATATGTTCTGCCTGTTCCCAAACGTATGCCCAAAGTTTTGGGAAAGTAAAAGGAAGTGAGAGCTTTCCACCACGGACAAATGCTGTGCAATGCGTGGTAGCAACACAGACATACTTAGCAAGCTCAAGCACAGGAAGGGCCAGTGCCGTCCTCCACCACGCACTGCTCTGTTCTGAAGGCCTTGCGAGAGTGGCAGCTACCAGATCAGCCATACAATGGAGCCAGTACCAAACTTAATTTTTATCTGAGACTTCCATTAAATCCAAAGGAAAGATGATAAGTTTGCAGCAGCACCTCTAATAGCATCACCAGACAAAGGAAAAACTGCTTTCAGCCCAGCACTATCAGTTGGCTGAACCACTTCAGCATAGATCTGTAACGTCGAAACACCTCCAGTTCTGCAATATCAAAGACATGGGAAGTACAGCAAAACAGGTAAATATCCCTTCCACAGTCAACTAGCCATGATTTGTCAGGCAGACAATTATCTACACATGTAGAAATTAAAACCTGATGATGAGAGTGGTAAAAGGGTTAGACAGCAGGACTCATTGCTGCAGGATACCATTGAGATCATCAATTTACCAAGGTTAAAAAACAGAATGGATACTGGCCACCAAGAGTATTCAGAGTTATTGCAATGAATGTGAACAACAACAAAAAAAAATTGTAAGGGATTTTAAACCTTACTCTTCAGAGGTCTAAAAAAATTGCATTTGCAATAATGGCAAGGCAGGCATATATAATAGGCTATCCTACATCTGCCTACTGTGATATTCTTCAGAAGCATCTTGTACAGACCAGTCAAACAGAGAAGACTAGTCACACCAGAGTCTTAGTTTGGCAATCAATATGTTCCCATTGTATGAATTACACCACCTGAGTAAAGAAGTGTCTGCAGGAGGGAGACTGCCCTTATCTGTTCTTTGAACTAACTCATGCCACACGATTATCAGCATCAGCTCTATTTAAATATGTTGGATTTCCTTCCACTGTGTCAAATTCAGAAAACCGTCTTTTAAGATTGTAAAGACCATATTTGTTTTAAATGCACATTTTTTTTTCCTAGAATCAAACCCATGTACATATGCAAAAAGCATTAAGATGGGTTGTGTTATAATGTTGGCTACCAATTGTGATTTTTCTTGGAACGTGTGTACGTTCACAATGCTAAAATTATCTTAATAAAATGCCTTACTCTTTTGCATAGTTCCTGGGCTGCAGCCTGGAGTAGTTCTACAGATTTTTTTTCCCCTAACAAACCTCATTTTCCCAACTAATTCTGTTATGCTAGGGATTTGTGCACAGAGTTGGCTAATCCCAGTATTTCCCTAGAGCTGCATCTAAGCTATGGCCCACTCCCAGCACAAAAGTGTCTCCAAAAGCCCTTTCGCCCCCTTCAGCACTGATACACTCATTGGTCCTGACATTTTCACTTCAGCCATGACAAATGAGCTGATGGCTGTGATCAGATTGCACACGAGGACTGCTTTATCAAAGACGTATCATTAACTCTCATCACTGTCTTCCATTATGACTCTTTTGGTCAAATCTGTTGTGAAATCGCAAGACAGTTTAAAAACATAACGTAAACATAGCAACAAACAAACTTCATTAAAAAGCACAAAAGAAAACCAGACTCAGACGGGATCAGAAAGAGACTAGCGTTAACTAAATCTTTCTCTGGGGATTTAAGTAACTGTACTCAACCTCTGCCCCAGTGCAAACATGGCAGTTGACCGTCTTCAAAAGGTCCCTTCCCCCATCGTGGACTGCTAGCACTATTTTGCCTTTTTTAGAGAAACAAAAATAAAGCAGCAGCAATAAAATATGCCTAGAAACAAAATCAACTTTTTTTTTCTTTTTTTGTTTTGGTCTCTGAACTACTTTGTGTTTCTGTGTCTCTGCTTTTATCAAAATACATTTCTCAAATGAATCCCTTAAAGAATATAAAATTTTCACTTGAATCACAGCCACATAATCATACTGTTTTCTGACTCACATTAAAAACACCAGCATAAAATGCTGTCTCAAACGGAAATCTCTCAATTCACTATGAATACCGCAACCTTTCTGTCAAGTTAGAACCTAAGTTCCAGTTACACAGTTCTTGTTACATCTAGAGGCTTTACAAAGTATATATTTGTTGTAACCTCTTCTAGCAATTCATCTGAGAATACACATCTAGCAGAGTCAACTGTAACACAACAGATCTTGGGAATGGAGGTCATGCTTTGAGATAAAGTGCTATTCACTTTTGGACCATGCAAGAAGCTCTTTATTCCTGTTCTTATTGGCATCAGTTCCCCCTTACCAGAGCAAGAACAAAGCCAAGTGCTCGTGTGAGGTTTATGAATAAATCAGAGGTGAGCCACTTTAAGTGCTGCCCATGATTTCCTTGTTGACAGTGAGCACTTAAACAGGCTTCTATGACCAGCAGCTCCTGGCAAACCTTAATGGCTCCTAATCTGTACCCTGCTTCATTTCAGGAAAGAAATGACCCAGCCCAATTTTTCTCAAGTCTTCACCTTTTGGACAACTACTGTCCCACCTTTTTAGAAATTCACATATGGGGACTGTCCCATTTCTGTGCCAAGTTTTCACAAAACACACAACATAAAAATCACCATTTTCTTTCTAGAAAACAAATGACAGCTAATAAAATATTATTATGCTGTGCAGTCTAAGTAATTCCCAGACAAACCATTACACAATTCAGTGTTTGTTTGAATTGCACAGATTTTTAAATGAACCTAAAAGATTTCTAATATATTTGCCTCCTATTATTAAAATCATGCAAAAAAAATATGCTGAGAGCAGATTCAACCTTTCTTTGCAGCCACAGCTGAAACCAGGAATGTTTATAAATCACTGCCATGGCATGCATTTAAAAAATTCAAACCACCTCAAAAAGCTATGTCACAATAATGATAACGTTGAAAAACAAACTGATATCAACCCATAGACTCAGTGCTGGGCCAAACAAGTCTGGTCCAGAAACATGAACATCTAATTGTGGCAAGGCACTAGGTGTTTCGGTACGTACATCTTTAATGCACAAAACCACTCAAAGACTTATGCTGTTCAACATTAAAGCAGCAGTCTGTGTGAATACACTTCAACACGGAATTAAATCCTTCATTTTTAAGGTCTCCCCCCCGACTCCCAGGCTCTTTTGGGATGTGTCACAATCTCCAGATGGCTGAATTGACTCTGTAGTAGCTGAGTTATTGTCAGGCTCCCAGTTTCTGCTATATTTAAATATTAGCTTTTTTTTTTTTTTTTTTACATATTGTCTCGTGTTACTTTTACACCCACTCGGCGGAAAAAAAAAAGAAAAAGTGACCGCACCACTCTGCCCTGCGGTTTCAGAGAGCGCTGTGCGCCGGGGCAGGGGCAGCAGCGCTGACCTGCCGATGCTTGAACTGCGCCGGGTGCCTCAGTAGATGGCACTCTTCCTTGCGAGGGCTTGATCCAAATCCTACGAAATCGATGAGACCGCTGCTGGGCTTCGGATGAGGCCCTCGGTCAAAATAGGAAACAGCAGCAGCGCTGGGGAAACCACCCCTCAAGCAACAGAGAAATCCACGGCCCAGACCAGTTGGGACTTAAAACTGCAGTGATGCCTGTCTGACGACCCAGTGGGAAATCATATTTTGCCTCCCTAGAGCAATCAGTTGCTCCTGCTGGAATAACTCCGGAAGCAGCCAGCTGTGCTGCAGCGGGGTGGCTCCTGGTTGTTTGTGCACAGGGTGACACTTCCCACCCCAGAGATGGCTGCACTGCAATGGCAAAGACAGTGATTTTTTTTTTTTTTTTGTGAGCAGTTCTTAAACCTCAAAGGAACTGAGGGATTGAGGGGTGACATTTGCCATATACCTAAATAATTTATCTTAGAAAAGTTATATTTTCTTTAATTTAAACCCTTGGTGCTGTAAACAAAATCAATAACTGTATTCCAATACAAAAAAAAAAGTATAAAAGGATCAGAGTGAAACCCACAGCAATAAGTTCCCCGTTGAAAGAGATGCTTTTCACTCAGAACCTTATTTTCTGGACTGGGAAAGACATGTAAAGTGTTGGGTATAAAACATGGATAAACTCTTATTTGAAAGTGGACAGCCATGGTTTCTCAGACAGGCAAACCACCTGCATTTGAAACCATCATGTAACATTTGGCAAATCCAAGAATTTTTTTATTCTCCCCTCTCTTCTTAGGAAAGCTCTGGCCCTCAGAATACCAAAAATCAAATACACACACCTCCCAACAACTGAGGGGGAAAGAAAGAAGTTATTTGTTATTTTTTCAAAAAGCGATTATTCTGATCTGTTACACTACCATCTCCTGGAACAAGTGTAGAAATAACTGGGACTACTCCAGATTTCCATCAGTGCCCCAAATACTGGAGTGGTCCCAGTGACAGGTGCCTTGTCATCTCAGATTAGGTGAATTTATAAGGCAGCCTCAGTGTCAAAACGGGGAGGAGCAAGCCTTCAGCAGCCGCTGCTCCCAGATCTTCAGGTCTGCTGTTACTTGGCAAGAAGAACAAAATTGAACCCCATCAGCCTCTTTGGAAAACTTCTCTCTTACAGACCCTCCGGTGCCTTCTGCACTAAGCACATCATCCTTAAAAATAGAAATGGTAATGCACAAAGAGGAAATGAAACCTTTTAGGGTTTATTTTATGGGATTAATGGTAACTAAAGACCTGATTCTTTTTCTCCTGATATCAAAACTATGTCCTGCCAGTTTTCCACCCTTATTACTCCTCTGAAATCATTTATATTGTTAATCTCGTTTGGTGTAAATGGGAAGAACCCAGTTCTTTCAAATTTACATGTCCTAGGCTCACATCAACACTGGTATTTTGTAAGAATTTCCTTTGTTTCAGAAGCAGAATGCTTGCCTATTTAAATACAATTTTAGATGTACATCTAGTGCGTTCATCACTCATTCTGCAGACACTACTGCAGCCAATACGGTAAATGTTTGTTTTCAGAGTCACCATGGTCTCTCATGTATATACATCCTTGAGTTGGTGAACTATTGACCTGAAGGACTGCAACACCTTCTTAGGAGCTGATACAGTCTATCAGATCCCTGTGAGAGATAAAAGTCTGATAGATTTGTCTGTAAAGAGATCCCAGTTTCTGGGCATATTTAACATTTTTCTCAAAAGTACCAAAAGCAAATAAAATATAATTTGGACAAATTACCCTTAAAATTTTCTGCCTTCTTTTTAAAAAAACCCAAAACATTGAAATCGGATTCTAAGTAAGATGAACATATAAAAGTGCATCTTAATATGGAAAACTTTAATTTTGATCATATAACTTAGTTAAACCATTCCTCAGAATATTTTGTTTAAGCAGAAAAAGTCATTTCTCAACAAGACTGCCATATTTCAGTCTGGTACAAACATTTTGGCTTAGTTGGGAACTCTATTAAAAAAGGAATAGAGTAATATGTATTAAAGTCTAAACACGCTGCCCTTATTTATGCAAAACAAGTTTATGTCTACAGGTCTACTGAATTCTGCTATCAATAAATGTGCATGTTAAACCTTTCAAAAACAACAACAAATCTCAAAAAACAAACAGAACCTACTAGGTTTGTTTTACCTACTAGGTAAAAGCCACTGATACGTATCTTTTCTTCCATCTGTGCACACAAATATATTTTGTGTTACATCTTATTCATTAAAATCTTGAATCCCAGTATCTCAGTGTGCTGGATTTCTGCCCATTCACTAAGAATGCAGACATCACATAAGTTATTATTAACCCATGTGTTATCCAGTTCTACAGTGGCTGGAACTTTGCCAGAGACAACACATGGTGCTTGGTTAACAATATTTTAAAATATAAATTAATTTATTTTTTTTAAATTAACACATTTGACTTATGGAAATACACTAATAAGCTCTTCCCAGAATGAAAGAGTATCCTCTAAGCATGTTCCTTTAAAAGAAGTTTTCAGGAATTCCATAAAGTTAGCAGTAAAACATTCTGAAACCTCATAGCAAGTCTTTGACTCTGTCTTAAAAAAGGGAATTTTTGAGACTTTATTCTTACCAAGCACTTTCTGCATTTAGAGTTTTATTTCACTTATCCATAGATAATCCTAATTTCTTAGAGGAATCTCTAACTGTTTAAATATAATCAAATCAAGCCCAATGCCGAACTAACAAGCATTTACAAATAAGTGTTCTTTAAACTAGAAAAAGACCCCCAAATAAGTTAATATTTAGTCTAACTACCAACAGTTTTCCACAGTAGCTCTAAATCAGTAATTATGTTGACCTGAAAAAAAGAGAGCTTATTTAATATGCATACATACAAATAATTATTCACACTGCATTTGATTTACATATGTACAAAAGAACCACTTCCCACTTTCAAAAGTGGCTCAACACTTATGGTATTTTAACTGCCCTAATTACTGTTGAGAGAACATAATTAGAAGCACTGATCACATTGTCAACAGCTAACCAGTTGCAGCCCTGTCTGGGGGCCTGATCCTGCTCCGGTTGAAGTCAGTAGGGGCTAGCACTGATTGCAGGAGGAGGCTGGGGCCCTTCTTGCCACCTGAATCTACTGAAATCCAAACGTTTTAAACAACCTGAGTGTTCTGATACAGGCACGCCGAAAACCCTGTTCTTTATGTTCATGTATCAATTTCTATTTCGGTAAGCTTTCTCTATTTTCAAAGCCGAACGAAGAGAGTAATTTTTTCCCCAGCAAGCTTTCTATACCACTTAAGCACTTAGCACTGAGTCAGAATTCATAACTTTTTCCAAAAGAGAAATAGTTTAATAATTATAACAGATATTGACTAAACCCCGCTTCCTTGAATACCAAATTTTATTAGATTATTATGCCTCGATGCATAATTTCCATTGGCAACTTTTAAAATAGCTCCTTCCCTCCCTGCTGGCCCCCCTCCTCCCTCTTGCTTTCCACCAGGCAAAGTGCTGGGAATCCTTGATACCCAATAGTCAATATTTGGTTTGCCTGTCATGTTCCTGGAGCTTCCCTCCATACAAACCTGCGTTTCTCATCCTTTCGCTGCACTACTTCCATACATATTACTTCACATGATGACGGAAACTCAGGGCATCTTAGCAAGTTGTTGAAATCTGAGCTTCTGCTTGTTTTCTCAAGTCTTGGACAAACATAACTTTAGGGAGAGCTGAACATAGGCATAAAGAAAGAGGAGTCTGCATTTTCATCTTCCTTTCATCTCAGTCATTCAGTCAACCATTCAGTGCCCTATTCAACAGAGCTTTTCATTATGCAAAAAAATGCTAATCCTTTTCCGATGCTTTCACACTTGTATAAACCCCCATTCCTTCGACTGAAAAGCAATTATATCAGTTTACCTTTCTGTCAAAAACAGGATTAATATTCCAATACCAGAATCTCCTTTATTTTCCTATCTTTTGCTTTAGGAAACTAGAGATTATTAGTGGGGGCATTCCTTAGAGCAAGAATACATTATTTTAAATATGATTATTTTAGCCAAAGCAAGAGGGGGGAAGGGAGAGGGAGAGAAAAAACTTCAGTTGCTGCGGAAACTCTTTTCAGTGACAGAACTGACCTTCCCTTTGCAGAGGCCTGAATAGAATGAGCCTCACTCTGGTCTATTAATCAGAAACAAATTATGAAAGAATGTGGCTGGACTGGTTGACACTATCCTGTCTTGGGAGACTCAGTAACAGCCTAGTAACAATGTCCTCTTCATGGGTAATGAACAGCCATGACAAATGGGGCAGAGAAACTATTTATTTGCATATGCAAATTCTCACACAAGGGAAACATGTACAAACAAGTGTCATTGTAAGGTGGATTAGGCAAACAACGCTTTCTTTTTAGGACATTCTGCAGCCCAGAACATTAGTCAGCACAATTAAACCAGTCTCCATGGAGACTAATGAAATTTCACCATGGTATGAGTTAAATTAGATAGCTAGTTATGTGTTTTCACAATCCAACTTGAAATCCATTATTGTTTCAGAACAATACAGCAATTGTGCCTGGCTGATCTTTGCCAGCTCAACAAGCTCCTAAGTTGACAATTTGCATATGTTAATATAATTAAGCACTAATTACATGAAACTTGTACATATTCACATGCACTTTCCCTGGGCGCTTCTCAGTTTGAACCTTGGCCAAGTCTTTAACCCTTTGAATGAATTTGGAGCAGTAAAGCTCTGCCTTCTGGGTACAGCCCCAAGGCAGATGCAGAAAAGCTCTTCATTTGTAAACACAAAGCTTAACCTGGATTCTCATATTTCTGTCAACAAAGTTAGAAAACATTTTTTGTCAGAGTTGGGGTAGGAAAAAGGGGCAGGGGGAAGAAGCTGGATTGGAAGTTCTTTAGAGACCCAGCTCAGGTACCATTTTTATATACAAACCCACAAGTATTTACCCACTTAACAGGTTACAAACACACATATTGCCAATGTCACAGGTTCTTCAAGACACAAATTGTCAAAACTGGACTGGGTTTAGCATCAGTGCTCTCAGAACCACAAAAAAAGGGAATGAGAAAAGGAAAAAAAGAGCAAGAAGTAATGAGCTTTACATAAATATATGCAAAGGCAATTAAGCAGTGTTAATTACTATGACAGCAGTTAATTGAATATAATTAGATATTTTAAGCTACTGACTAAGGCATAGTTAAGATTAATTTTATTGAGATTAATTGTAAATAAGAATAGATTAACTCTGTGTTTTGACAGGCATAAAAAGTAGTTCTGCAAATTAACTAGGAGAGCAGAAATCAACACAAAAATCATATATTATTTTAATGTCACACCTCAGAATCATCTGCTCAATAAACATGACTTTTGAAACCCAAACAGACAGGAATCTTGAAGAAAAACAAACAGCTTGCAGAGATTAAAGAGCCTTTTGTCCTTTTTCATGTGCATTTCTTTTAGCAGACTAAATTAAGCGAGTCTGGTGTACGTTTTTAGGAAGGAACATTTCACACTGAATGGAAAAAATGTTCTATCACATATGAAATTCATGCAGCTGTGCGGAACTTGGTCCAGATGGTCTAAGACTATAAAACAACACTAAATGATAGACAGTAGGGCCTTCCCAAGATTACGTGATAAAGTCACAACCTATATTTTGACCTGAATTTTCTGTCATGTATTGTTTCCTTCCAGATCGGATAGCTCCATTTTAATTTTTAACTGATCCTGAATATTCAATGGAAACTCTTAATAAACATTGCTGATGATAAGCATCTGAGCAGAAATCATAAAATATTTACAAAACGCCCCTCAGCTTCATTAAAACAATGCTGAATCCAGAGTGCAGAAAACAGTGCCCTGGCTCTCCCCACAAGACTAAACTGTTCACACCACTTAGCTTAAATAAGTAAAAATGCATGGTTTTAAATATGCTTCAAAGAAAACCCAAAACACATTCTACCAGCAGATTAATTTATGCATGCTGTTTAAGAAAATTAACAACAAGGCTGAAGAATGCTGAACAAATCACTAATAAGAAAGGAGCTTCAATTGATTTTGAAATAAATCAATAGGTGATTAACACAATATTTTTAAAGCAGTAGAATGTATATATATTATATAAACATATATATTATATTTTCAATACCTTTTTAGCTCTTAATCGAACTGGGGCTTTACAACAGTGAGTATGTCCCTATATTGACTATCAACTTCTTTGGAATGCCTTTAGTCTTTTATAAGGAAAATCCAAAACCGGTCTGTGAAACAAGGCTACGACAAGCCATTCTGCAGTGAAAGATTTTAAATCATCCAGCCTCTTCTAATAGACTTGAGACTTATTGAGGTAGAAACCATAAAAAATGAAGAAGGGAAATTTAATCCCTGAAATATTGATTTGCACATTAATATCATATAGGCAGAGGGCAATTTGGCTTCATGGAAATGACACATTGTCGACCCTTGGTGAAGTCAGAGCCAATCTAACTGCTGAACATGTCTGAATCTCAAGAGTTATTAAGGGCTTCCCTTCTTGCCTTTATGACTTTTCTTCAGCCTACCAATGCAATCTTAAATGTATTATCTTTAAGAAATAATTGTAAAACCTCAGGGGTTTTCCAGTTAATGGAAGGGAGGCTAAACCACATCAGATTCTGAAATGCAACATTAAACCCTTGCAATCAACAAAACCACCTCAATTCTCATCCATCCAGTGCAGGATCTAATATTGTTATTAGAGATAATCAAATTTCATTGTGTAAATTTAGGCTTATGGTCAGAATGGAAGCAGTAAATTCTGCAATATTAAACAGTGATTTTTCTCACTCCCTTTCATATGTTCTTTGCTGGTGCACCATCTTCACAAATAAACCTAAACTACTCAAAAATCGAGTCAAAACCATCTCCCTATTCTGAAAGATGTACACATGCTATTTATCATCTCCACAGCTTTCCTTCAGTTTTAACTTCATCTAGTGGGTAAGTTTCATTTTAGAGAATAATAAAGCATTATCCCTGCATAAACCAAACAGCAGGTACTATTACTGTGACTTACACAGATGGTTTACCTGACCTTTCTTTGTTCCTTGGGTAGGTTTCACTTTTGCAGATTTACGACTTTTCACCCTATATTTCATTGACCCTCTATGTTCATTATCATAAAAATGAAAACTATTGAATACATGTTTATGTTGACGAAGTCCAAAAACCCCAGACTACAGGAAAAGGAGATGCTACAATGCACTGTGTGGATCTCTAGATCGTACACTATAAATATTCAAGCACAGATAGCACGAATAACTGAATAATCCTGGTGAGCCCCAGCTCTGGAGCCAGGTGCAAGAGGTTAAAACAGCTGGCTAGCCATCTTTTATTTTGTGTGCCTTCCTACCGGCTGAAACCGCAAACCCTGAAAACTAGCAGATATTCCCTCAAGGTTGATTGTCTGATTTATTTTTTTTTCATTTCAACCAGTTTAATAGGATCTCCCAGTCGAGAAGAGAGAAACTCCTTAAATACAGTCAGTTGAATAGGAAGTGGAGCAATGATGATTAAGGCTCTTCCCCCACACATACATCCCAACCTTCAACCCCCCATTTATTTCCACAATTTTCTTTGTGCACCTTCCCATCCAAATGTTTGTATTCCTTATTTCAAAGAAAACCACTCCGGATCGTTCTGTCAGTTTTACTAGTAAATATAAAGTAAAACAAGTGTTGATGGCACTGAGAGTGTTACATACCCAGGCTGTGTTTTTGCATTGCTCTCAATGGAAGCGATCGATGCCCATGTCACAGTCGCGTCCCAATCGCAGCCAAGTCTCTGCCTCAATCTAACCAACAACAGGCAGGGCTGCAAAGGCTTCTCACTACCTCTTCCATCCATCCACCACCAAACTAAAAATATAATGCTACATATGATCTTTTTAAACACTCCACCACCGCTCCTAAGGATCGAGCCACTGCAAATCCAGGGGAAGTACAATTGAAAAAAAAAAAAAATAAACCATCAAAAAAAAAACCCTCACAGCAACTACCCCAAAAGCACGAGAGTCCTCTCTTTCCACTCTCTTTCACGACCTCCTCCTGCCAACTACATAACCCTTGATTAAAAACGGAACAAGGGTAATAAAAATAAATTTTTTTTTAAAAAAAAAAAGAAAGAAAAAAAAGAGGAGGACGGAATGGAGCCGAGGAAATACAACTGTCAGAAAACGAGATGGTCAGACTTCCTGAGTGAACCTGCCTGTGTCTGGCTTAATGTAAATCCACCATCTTCAGCCTGGCAAGTTGTCTTTTGGTTGGGCTTTTTTTTTTTT